>JAMPIV010002100.1:0-266273 GCA_024509875.1 Oreohelix idahoensis
AAACTCATGTAAATGCCAGTGTGTAAGGAAACCTGTTGATTGGTTATCTGCGGTTTCGTACAATCCGTGACCGAGTCCCGAAATACAGGGCCTATGCCTAATTTTATTCTGTCTGCCGCCATCTTGGGGGAACAAGAAGGCCGTGACCGCGTCCTGAAATTTTAGGCTTAGAGACTGTTCGTTGATTGGCTGAACAAAGAAGTGGGTTTACACACACGTTTCACGACAAGGGCTCCTCATAGGAAATCAAGAACTACGGCTGATAGGGTCCAGGCCGTGTAACATTTTTATCTTTCTTGACCTTCTATTAGTAAGGATTTTGTTCGTTTAGATGAGCCCCCGGGTAATTGCAAAGATGGTCCAGCGTCTGTTATGACCCGCCTGATGTTGGTGTCTAGCTTTGACTGAAGGTCACTTATACCACACACTTGTTCCACAGATAGCACCACCAATTGGTACCACCGACTAGTATCATGAAATAAGAGAGAAACAAATGCCATCCCGAGAATGGGTTTCCTGACACAAAATCAGGTCTCCCCCCCCTCTTTTCATTCCACCATCCCATCTGCCTCAGAACCTTACCCTCTCTGAGCATAAATTTTAATCCCAGTGAGGGGAAAACATCCATTGTATTAATGTTGAATTTGTTTACATTTACACATGCACTGGTTGAAAAGGTTAATGGTTAATATAATAAGTATGTACATCACTTCTGTCATCATCCACTCCCTGCTCCATATGGAACTTGGGACTACATCTGCTTTTGGTTTTCCATGAGAAACCCGCATAAAGCAGTCATCAGCTATTGCAATAGTGGTTCATGAAACTATCATTCTATATGCTGAGGCTGCTAGCCTCGTATGACTTGGACATCCACTAGTTATGAAATAGTTATGGCAACTTGATTACAATGCCTCTTACACGTAGTCTGGGGTGTTACTTTACAAAAGACTCCCACAATGACTTAGTGTTCAGGTCCCTAGGATTCCGGGCTTTCCGTATTAATAAATATAGAATTGTCGTTGTGTTAATCCGCAATATGCTCAAACACGTTGTCCAGTCCTTTAAAATGGAATCCTGATCCTATTCCTTATTCTGGCTTGTCTGGCTGTCTTCTTGACGATTGAATTTCACAGTGCCGTACTCAAAAGCCTTTAGATTATATGGCAACATTCGGCGCACATCCAGACTGCTACTATATGACAAGGCTACAGTCATAAATCATGTATTTTTACATCTCAAATGCCAAGCCAGTAGCATGCAATTTGCGTATAGTTTGGTAGGGTCTAATTCCCCATACCCTTTCATGTAACAATCCTGCGTGACGCCCAAAAATGTGATGTTTACATGTCCCTTCCCATATAAGGTATGACATCTTCCGTCTATTATCGATCACGTTTACACTCACGACTTCATAATCTATCACAGGTAATCTTTTTCAAGATGAATAATTATTGCTTACAAGTCTGCCCGGAAAGGATTATATCATTTACCCGGTCCAGCCAACTTTATCAATAAACTGGTCAGACAGAACTATTATCAGTGATAAGATAATCAACTGTGGTCATCCCTACTTACTTAGTCGTTCCCCTTCTACCGTGAGGTGTAGAGGTTTGGAAGAGAGAGCGCCAGACTATCCTATTGGCTGTCTTCCTCCTGGCCTGGTTCCATTCTAGTCTTCGGTCCTTCAAAGATTGTCTAATGTTGTCCTCCCAGCGGACTCTGGGTCGTCCTGGGATCCCTAGCTCTTTGCGTCCCATGCTTGTCGTGGTAGCCGATCTTCTCCCATTCTGCAGACATGGCCAAACCATCTTAGTTGGGACTGTTCTACTTGGGTCTGCAGGGGTGGGACTTTAGGCCTTGACGTATCGTCTGGCTGCGCACCATGTCTCTTCTTGTTACTTCAATCACCTTCCTCAGATACCTCATTTCTGAGGTTTGGATCTGGCTTTTGTGGGTTGTAGTCATTAATCATGACTCGCATCCATATGTCAAGACTGGGACATAGGTGGAGCGGTATACAGCCATCTTCGTTTTCTTACCAACCTCTCTTGATGAGGAATCCTCGATTTATGGCCTGAAAAAGTCTCCCAGCTGCTGCTTTTCGAGAGACCAACTCTTCTTTGATGCCTCCCTTTCCGTCTATAATAGCTCCGAGGTATTTAAAGTGGTCGACCTGCTCCAGGACCTGTTCTCCCAACTTAATCTGATGTCTTCTTTCTTCTTGTCATAGCACCATGGATTTTGTTTTAGAGCTGCTTATGACCATCCCCCTCTTCTCCAGCTCTTCATTCGAGATTTGCAGGTGGGATTGGAGATGTGCATCTGAATTAGCAATCAGGGCAACATCATCAGCAAATGCCAGCACTGAAATACAGACCTGTCTCATCTTCCAGTACCCCACTGAATACTTTCTTGTTCTCTCCTTACATGCCTTGATGACATCGTCCATGAGGAGTATGAAAAGATAAGGTGACCGGATATCACCTTGTCTTACACCAGTGGTGGTCCTGAACTCTTCTGACTTATGGTTTGCTGTCCTCACATAATTTCTGCAAGACTTGTAGAAGCTCTGTATAGCATGAATCAGAGGTGCTGGAATGTTCTTCCTTGCCAAACAGTCCCAAAGTTTGTTCCAGGGGACCCTGTCAAACGCCTATTCCAGATCTATGAAACAAAGATGGCTCTCAATCTTATACTCAAGGGCCTTTTCACTCAGCTGTCTGAGTGTGAAGATTAGGTCTTGAGTACTTTGGTTAGCTCGGAATCCGCACTGGACCTCATCCAACTGTGGCTCAGCTAGGCGGCGGAGTCTATGCTCTAGGATTATAGAGTAGGTTTTACCAGGGACACTGAGAAGGAATATGCCTCTATGGTTTCCACATTGTCGATTGTCACCCTTTTTGAAAATTGGTGTTATGATGGCAATCTCCCAATCCTTTGGTATGGTCTTGTTGCACCACGCTGCCTGTAGGACCCTTAACACTTTGCTGACCAAATTCGACGATAGTCGAATTTCCGGTTGAAGCCCGTGCTGACCAGATTCAACGAAAGTCGAATTAGTAACTCTACCAACGCAACAGACAGCCGTATCGATAGTTTTACGAAACAAGCCTCATCCGGGTATTTTTAACATTCCAAAATGGCTGCGCCCATGAATGATATCGTGAAGGCTGTTTCTACGGAATTTTGTTATTTTTTAGTACAAGATTCTTTGTTTCATGTATGAATTTGATGGACTGAGGCGCCTATGTCTAATGACTGATTTTATAGAATTTACAGATGACAGGTTTGCCTCAGGATGACGTGGAATTGCATGGGTTCAGAGAATTTTACTTATTTTTAGTTATAGTCAATTTGTGACGTTCAAATCGCCTTCTGAATTCGCATTGTCTTAGATGTATGATGAAAACCAGACTTATAACAGAGATGGTTCTGACTCTGGCAGCGAATCTGGGGCCGAAAGTGATATCTCATGGCTAAGTAGAGATGTATCACTCAATCGTAACGCAACTGATAGCAGCGACAACGAATTTGGATTAGATGAAGGTGATGTAGGTACATCTGAAGCAGGAGATGGGCGTGGCACAAGAGACCACAGCAAGACTGCACATCAAAATAATCTGTGGAGATGGAGAAAGCTTGCTCAAAACGAACTTGTTGAGCTTGACATGCTTCCTCCATATGAAGAACAACAAGGTGTCACGGCAGACACAACTGAATATATGTCAATTGATTTTTTCAAACTTTTTTCCCCGACACTGCCATAGATCTGATCACTGACGAAGTGAATAGGTACGGAGAAAATCACCTCTCTCAGTACATAGGAAATGCTAAGTACAAGAAACATACTTGGGATAAAACTGATGCAGTTGAAATTTCTGCATTCATAGGCCTTCAGATTGGTATGGGAATGTGTTGCAAAACAGCAGTTTCAGACTACTGGTGTAAGAACTTTTGGTTGAATGATACACCATATTCGAGGGTCATGAGTCCGAACAGGTACCAACAGCTCCACAGAAATCTCCATTTTAATAATAATGATAACAGAATTGAGAGGGGGCAGCCTGGGTATGGCCCCCTCTTCAAGCTCAGACCCATACTGGATATTATTTTGCCTACATATAAGCAACACTACACACCTGGGCGGGAGTTGTCAATCGATGGTGAGGTTCAAGGGTAGAATATATTTCAAGCAATACCTGCCAGCAAAACCCACAAAGTGGGGATTCAAAGTATTTGTACTCACTGATGCTAAAACACAATACTGCCTGAAATTGAAAATTTATACTGGTAAGGCAAATGATGAAGGTTCTGTTTGGGCAACTTCCAGGGTTGTGAAAGATCTTCTTGATGGATATGGCAACAAAGGACATATTCTCTACTGCGACAGCTTTTATTCAGCCCCAGCTTTATTTCAAGAGCTGAAAGAAATTCAGATTGGTGCATGTGGGACAGTAGCTGAGAATAGGAAGCATTTTCCTGAAGCACTGAAGAAAAAGCAACTCAAATTGAAAAATGCAGATCATCCTGTGTTTTGTGCCACAGAAGATAAAGGCATGTTGGCAGTTACCTGGCATGACACGAAAAGAGTTAACCTTTTATCTACTGTTCACTCCAATGATGTTATGGACAAGACAGTTAGAAAACGAGGAATACCTGAGGGCAGAACAATTCAGAAGCAAGTGCTAGCAGAAAAATACAACAAAAGTATGGGAGGTGTCGACTACTTCGGCCAACTGTGTGCAAGCTATCCCTACCCACACAGATCATATAAATGGTACCTGCCATTATACCATTTCTTAGTTGAAACTGCCCTGGTTAATGGGCACATAACCTACAACACTGCCAACTCTATAAAAAAGATCACAGCAAGTTCAGGCAGGATGTCAGTCTCACTCTTATTGAACCTGCTATTCTTCGACGCAATGTGACACCTTCAAAACCACAAGTCCCAACAACACGACTTACTGAGCGCCACTTCATTGATAAATATGAAAGGGCAAGGTACAAACCAGACTGTAAAGTGTGTAAGGCTGCAGGGAAAAGAAGCCAGACTGTCATGTACTGCCCAGATTGCAATGTACCTCTATGCACAATACCCTGCTTCAAGTTATACCACACAGTCGAGGATTATCAACGATCCAGACAAAGACTCTTGCAGAGGCCTACAGCTACAACTTCAATCCCAGTTAATGAAGGAAGCAGCTCAGACTCCAACTAGAGGTACGTAACTATTCAAAACATTCACAAACGCTCATTGTCAGATGCCGCAGACACAGAATACACTCAAAAAAGACAAATACAAAAATTAAATTTTCTTTGCATTTTATTCACAATTTTTTGTTAGCCTTTTATGTTGAAATACATGGTTATCGTTAAATCAGTACATCAATCAAGATTATTTTCTTCATTGCCATCAATGTCCCTAACATTGTATTGCGCTGACATCAAACAAATTCACTAAACACTGGAAATATATCATGGTTTTAAAACATCTGAAATTTCTATAAATAACCACACAAATTCAAGATGGCCGCCATGATCATGTGACCAATTTGCATAAAATATACTTATTCAGATGTAGCAACCATTCATAATGGTGCTCTGAAAATTTTAAAACCCTATGTCTGTTTTTCAATTTTTTATAAATTAAAAAAAACCAGTTATTTTTAAAGAAATCGGCAAACACCCTTGATAATGGAAGACATTAATGTTCTGGATTGCTGGTTAATCGTTAAATCAGTACGCCAATCAAGCTTATTTTGTTCATTGCCATCAACGTCCCTAACATTTTATTGCACTGACATAAAACAAATTCACTAAACACTGGAAAAATATCATGGTTTTAAAACATCTCCTGAAATTTCTATAAATAGCCACACAAATTCAAGATGGCCGCCATGATCATGTGACCAATTTGCATAAAATATATTTTTTCAGATGTAGCAACCATTCATAGTGGAGCTCTGAAAATTTCAAAACCCTATGTCTGTTTTTCAATTTTTTATGAATTAAAAAAAAAACAGTTATTTTTAAAGAAATCTGCAAACACCCTTGGTAATGGGAGACATTAATGCTCCGGATCGCTGGTCAGCAAAGTTTAAAAGTAATAGGTCGCCTGATGCTCCCATGTACTTAACCATTTCTGGTGTTATACCATTGTTACCTCGTGTTTATTGGTAGTTTTAAATGTTGTTGTAACACATGTTGTTATGTCGTGCACTGGCATGTATAACATTCAAATGTAAATGCAGTCAGATCAACTTGAAATGAGTACGCTCAGTCCATCGTACAATTAACACGATTTTTAATTGTCGATATTTACAACACTGAGTACTTCACACATTGAGACATTTGTATAAAAATGATGCTCCATAATAAATATGATGAACTATACAGCTGTGCCGTTAGAGGTCAAACTGTTTGCAAATAGTCCAAAACGACATTGTCATGAATGTTAATATGAATTACACAATTAAGTACTACCTTCTGTCTGCCGTCTTGCCACACATAACTCAGACACACATTCTTGAAGTAGTCAGTACATAATCTGACAATAAATGAATAGAATGTAGAACCCCAGTAAGGAGCTCCTAAACACACACTGTCCACTAGGACGAACACATCGAATGCGAGTGACCCCCGAACGTTAGCCGTTCGTTTTTCGCCGCAGACATTGCCTACGTCATACACTAATTTAAATATAGGTCACATTTAACAAATGGCTCGCTTTCAACACTAATATTGTTATGTGTACCTCTCAGTTGCGCACAGCGATGCCTTAGCAAGCCTGCGTGCAAAATGAGTGGTAACACTACCCCGCTCCCCCGCGAAAACTGAAAGTTTTCCTCAAAGGAGGATGACCAATTAAGGACCATTTCACAAAACGCGAAGTAAAAGTCATGTCCATGATAGTGTTATGTGTAAATTTCATAACATTGGTTGTTGCTGTTCGACTTCCGTATTGATTTGTTTGGAGACCGTTGTCTTGGTTTCAGGAAGTGACGTCATTACGTCTGCTGGCCACCTTTGCAGACGTGAACTTTTTAAGTCGGCTAACCAAAGCGTGCCCTGCTAGGATTCTGTGTGTGGCATCTCAAGGGGTTGGACGCTTGTGTAATTGCTCCTGAGAGATATATGATTTTCCTCGATCTTCATTACATTGTACCATCACTAGCTTACCCATAAACCTCCGTGTGGTATGTCTAGTTATTTTATGAACGATCTGAAGAGGATGCTGTAAAGTACGTGAGTGACGTATATTAAAATAAACTGTGTGAAAATGTCTTCGACATGTTTCTTAGTACGGGACTGTACTACGACGTTATAGACCGTCATATTGATGTCTTATATGCATGAACATATTCTCTCTGAAGTATATTGGAGCTGTCAAGATGTTGAATAAAGTATTCTGTGAATTGTCCAACCTGGCCTTGAGAAGTGATTCGTATTTTTAAGTTACGGTGTTCGGGCGGGGACTGAAAAGGTCATACTCCTAGCGACACTTGCTCTAAAACAGTGTCCAAATTAATATATAATATATTCAACGAATATATCTACAAGAAAGCCACAAGCACACATTCAACTACAAACTTGACCCCGTATCAGATAGATATGATTAACGGTCCATAGAAAAGATGTCAACACATGACAAAAACCTAAATGACGATGTCAAATGATGAAATATGATAATAAAATTGTGATGCATGATAACATGGAGAAGTTCAATGAAATAATTAAATGATGAATCAATTAAAAATACTAATTAAATGATAATAAACCATTTTGAAAAAACAGAAAGAAAAAAAAAACTGTAAATTTAATTATCTCCATGTGATAATGTCTATGATGGGTTCATCATCTTGAAATAGTGAAACTAGTTAAAGTTCTTAATGTAAGGCATAGGTAGTATGCACTGTGAATATTATCACCTCTTAATTTTATCGTCGCTTAAATGGTATGGTTAAGAAAATGTTCCAGATGTGAGTTTCCTCTACTCCAAAAGTCAATCCGATTTGAAGCGTTCTGCAAAAGATGTGTCAATAAAAGTTCCAGACAAGTAGTATTTGGTGAAATAACGAATGATACATGTCAATACCACTTGATAGTGAGTTGGAAAAGTCTGTGACAATGTCCTTAATTCCCGATCATCAGACACCTACATTTCAAAGTACCAGCAGGAAAGAAAGTCACTTGCAAATATCTTTGGATAGCTGTGTGGACGAAGTTACCATTGAGCATACGCAGAAAAAAAAACATTCACCATGCAAAACAATGTCTGATATTGTCATATTAAAAGGTCAGGAAGTGACTATCAAGCACCTCATATCTGTGGGTACCTTCGACATCGTAATTCAAATCCAATAGTAGATGTAGAGGTTCAGCTCTGTGTTATGATCATTGTATAGGCATTAATTTATTCTCTACAATGCCAAATGCTTAAGAATCTGTATTATCTGTCTGTGGGTAATGCTATAATACATCTGTCACTACGTTGGACTTGCAATCAATTGAGTGGATGATGTAGTCATATGCTTGTAAGTTTATCGCATATCTTGCGACCCTTGGGTTTTTCATCTGTGCACTCTGTAAATATGAGAGAGCCTTCTGGTCTGTCTCAATAATGAAACGAGACCCAAGAAGGTATCGCTGAAGCTTGGTCACAGACCAGACAATCGCTAGAAGCTCTCTCTCAATTATGGGGTATCTGCACTCAGTTTGAGAGAGCTTATGCAAGATGTACATAACTGAATGAAGTATTCCATCCACCTCCTGCATTAAGGCGCCACCGATCCCATACTGCGAAGCGTCCGTTCTGAGGATGAAAATTAATTTTGGATCATGTAATTTTAATATAGGCTCAGATGAAAAGAATTCTTTTAAATGGGCTAGAGCTCTGTCACAGTGCTCAGTCCAGATAATCCTATTAGGAGAGCCTTTTGTAATCAACTCAGACAGAACTGAAGTAATGGAAGACAGATGTGGCATAAATTTATGGTAGAACTGGACAAGACCCAGGAGGCTTCTTACTTGTTTCTTTGTCCGAGGAATGGACAAATGAAGAATTTTTGAAATAGTGTTGTCTTCAGTTTTGAGAAATCCGTGTCCAACTCTGTGACCTAAGAAGGAGATTTCGTGGAACCCTATGTGAATCTTAGAAAGCTTTGCAGTAAGACCATGTGACAGAAGAATCTCGAGTAGAGATTTACGTCCAGAAACATGTTCGTCCCAAGAGTTGTGGAACAAAAAAATATCATCTATATAAGAGATAATATCAGATCTGTGAGAAAAAAGTTTTCTCATCATTCGGACAAAGGTAGCTGGTGCATTCACCACGCCAAAGCACATGAAATTCCAATGAAAGAGACTTTTAGGAGTAGCAAAAGCAGTGAAAGGTTTGGCTCTTTCAGTGAGAGGTACCTGCCAATACCCCTTGGATAGGTCAAATTTACTAAAATACGTAGCTTCCGAAAGTTTTGCTAATAATTCCTCAAGAACTGGCATTGGCTCTGCGTCAAACTCTGTTATACTATTAAGTCTACGGAAATCAATGCATAATCTAATACTCTTATATTTCTTTCTAATGATGACCATCGGGAAAGAATATGGTAACTCTGAATGTGAAATGATATTAAGTTTTAGCATCTCATCCAATTCCTTATCGATCCGATCCTGAAAGTGCATAGGGATAGGGTACGTTTTCAAGTGAATAGGACGATTATCTGTGAGTTTAATATCGTGAGAAATGATAGACGTCCGACCAGGAATATCAGTCAGGACTTGTTGATAGGACTCAAGAATAGCAAGGACTTGACTTTGTTGTGCAGCAGACAGATCAGGACAGATAGAAACATTTAACCACGATTCTGAAGGCTGCAGTGATATTGCAGGAAGAGGTAAAGGTATGTCAGGGAATGCAGTAGCTTCTTCCTGAATAACAGATAAGGAGGAATATGACGTAGGACGATCAGAGGATTCGTCCAAAACATCATAAATAGGCTTGAGATATGCAGGTCTATCGTGGAATTCCTTTAGCATATTGATATGAAAGGTTTTATTCTTGTCATCAATGTCAAGAATATAGTCAACATCTGTAAGTTTTGACATAATTTTATATGGTCCCCGCCAAGAAATAAGAAGGCGATTATCTCTTTTTGGTAACAATACATAAGCTTTGTCCCCTGGCAGTAATTGTCTAAGCTTTTTCCGTCGGTATTGAAGGGACAGAGCTTTCTCTTTTGCCTTTTCAGAAGAATTGACAGCAATTTGCCACGCCTCAAGAAGTTTCTGACACAGGTTAACCACATAGTCATAAGATGACTGAACTTCGGGGGCTATGTCTGGGCGTGACAGTAGCTGTTTTATCATTGACATGGGTGCTCGTGATGGAACACCATAAAGGAGCTCAAAAGGAGAAAACCCAGCTCGTTCATTGGGAACTTCCCGGTAAGCAACCAGCACTGCTGGGCGCATTCTGTCCCAGTCTTGTGGATAACTCGTGGTCACCTTACCTAGCATTTGTTTCAAAGACCTATTTAGCCGTTCTACCATACCGTTTGACATGGCATGATATACGGAGCTCAGAGATCTATCTATATTACATAGATTCAATACACGTGACATGACGTCTGACACAAACTGTGGTTCCCTATCTGATAGAATTTTATCTGGGAAACCCAATCTCGTAAAAATTAGAAGTGCATCAGCCACATCACTGGTAGCAATATGTTTTTTTTTATTTTTTTATTCTTCAGGCCACCTAGTACACATATCAATACAGGTAAGGACATACCGGTGACCTCTGGCTGAAGGAACCATTAGTGGACCTATTAAGTCTATGGCTATTTTTGCGAATGGTCGCACAGAAATGGGTGCATTATGATAAGCTCCTTTAGTAGCCACCTCTTGGCATGTTTTACAAGAACGACAAAACATTTTGACATCCTTCACCACTAGAGGCCAATAAAAGTCAGACAAGACTCTGTATTTTATTCTAGCAAAACCCATGTGACCTGCACAGTTTGTGTCATGTGCATGCCTAAGAATGTATGGCCGAACCACATTTGGTACAGGAATTTGACTATGCACTAACGTAGAGTCTATATTGTTACGCATTGAAATATCATTTTTGATAGAGTACCAAGAATATGATTTTTCTGAGCAATTAGAATCACGTGGTCTCACCAACTTAAAAAATCTTTTCAAGGACTTGTCAGTCTTCTGCATTTCAATGAATGAAGCCTTGGTGAGCATAGGTTTTTGATGTTCATCATCATCATTGCCGAGCACTTCACTCTGGCTTTGAGCATGTGATTGTGCTCTTTTTGTCACCACATTTGCGTGCAGCCTACGCTGACGTCCCCAGATTTCAATATCTTGGGTGGAACATTCTTTTATGCCAACAAGATTACCCAGGATCAATTCAGCAACCGGGTCCTCCAATAAACAAACTTTAACTTGCCCTGTAAAGAATGGTGTGTCAATGTGTACAATGGCTAGTGGATAAAATTCTGCCGTACCACCAAATGTAATACATTTTACCATTTCCCCTGTGCAGCAAGAAGGGTCAACAGGGGGTTTGTGTACACCCACTGTGGTACAACCTGTATCTCTTAAAACTGAAACAAGATTTTTATATAAGAAACCCTTGTAAAAAGTAAGTGACTCTTGTCCATCATGGAAGGCTAAAGCTGGTACCAATGCAGTGATGGGATGTTAACAAGATAGCCTTGACACCACGCCTGGCTGAAATAAAGTGCTACACTCAAAACAATTTGATGTATTGAATAAATCAACAGCACAAGCATTAGCAAGATTGGTGTTAACATTATTCTGATCGACCACCCTGTGTTGCTATTATGACTCGAGTTCGAGTTCGAACGTTGAACGCTTCGTAAGCGCTGAAAGTTGTTTTTTCCGCGATAGTTATTTCGGTTTCCTCTTCCATTCTGAGCATAAGTAGAATGTTGAGGGCATGTGCACCCTATACAGTGTTGAAAAGATGGAGAGTTCTGGCTGTTCTCATCATTATAATATCTTTCACTTCTATACATGTAGGAATTATCAGGCCTACGCCATCCTCTGTTTGACCTACTGTACATTTGAGATGGTCCATTACCTCCAGGTTATTGACGAAAATTTATTTGATCTTGAGATGGTCGAATATCGAAATTGTACCGTCCACGAAACTATCCGACATTTCGGTCTCTGTTCTGACCAAAATTCAGATCCATGGTTTTTGATCTGGATCCTGGGTTTTTGTATCTGCACAGAACGAGCCGAAGCAACTGGTAATGACTCTTTCACAGTGGAGCTGCTCACAACCTGCCCCGGATGAGCTGTCATAAATTGTCGACCTAAAGACTTAACAGCTTGCAAAGATTCAGGTTTACGTTCATGCAAAAATGTTAAAAATTCTGAACTAATGGAGGATAAAACTTTGTCCCTCAATATGAGATCCTTAAGACCCTCAAATGTATGTTCAATCTTAACCAAATCAATCCATCTATCAAAACCTAATTTAATAGATGAAATGAAATTCTAGAAGTCCTTGTTCATGTCGGGTATGAGTTTTTTGAAACTCATTCTATACCCATTCTCATCAAGTTGGTACCTTCGTAGAAGTAACGCCTTAGCTGCATCATAGGATTGCCTATTGTTCTCATCCATAGATAAAATAGCAGTCAAAGCATCACCTGTAACTATCTGCATAAAATGGACCACCCATGATGATTTTTCAAGTTTGTATTCTGTACATACTGTCTCAAAACGATTTAAAAAACAAGAAATGTCATCAAAATTCTGATTAAACTTGGGTAAATGAAGTTTAAATGTGTTAGGATGCACTTTCTTAGACGAACCTGTCACCACCTGATTATTTTGTGAATTGCCGGATTCTATTTTAGGTCTATCTAAATTTAAAGAAGCCATCTTCTCTTCGTGCTGAAATTGAGCTTTTTTCGCTGCTAAATCTATCTCATCTTGTCTTTTCCTTTCTGCCAAATCTTCCTGTCTTCTTCTCTCTGCAAAATCTTCTTGTCTTCTTTTCTCTTCCATCTCTTCTTGTCTTCTTTTCTCTTCAATCGCTTCTTGTCTTCTTTTCTCTTCAATCTCTTCTTGTCTTCTTTTCTCAGCTCTTCTTGTCTTCTTTTCTCTTCAATCTCTTCTTGTCTTCTTTTCTCTTCTCTTGCTTGTGCCCTTTCTTCTCTGGCAATAGCTTCTAGCCTTTTTTGTTCCTCTTTCTCCAATCTACTCTCTTCTCTTGCAAGTTGCTCCATAGCAAACTCTTCCAAAGCTTGTCCCTGCTTACCATGTTTTTCTCCCAATAGAATAAAATGCTCCAAGAGTAGCCATGTTAGAAGGTTATATATGACTTACTTGCGATGTAAAATGTGTACAATATAGTAATTAGCAGCACCAATGCAAATTCTTATAAAAGTCAAGATAACGCAAGTGAAACATATTATGTGAGCATATGTTAATCTCGTGAAGTAGACAAGACAAACTATGACCAAGATACAGTAGAGCAAGCAAAGAAAGGCAATACTAACGTGGAAAATAAAAAAAAATTAAAATAAAATGTATTTAGGTGAAAATAAAAACAACAATGCTTAGTCTAACAAAATAACAAGACAGACACGCTTTACCACATTTAATACGCAAAGGAACTGAGGGATAGCAAGGTACGATCAACGGTGTACAAACGATTATGTTGCCAAAACGAAATAATCAGAAACATTCAACGAACTTGAACACCAAGCATCACGTGACGACACAACTAAATGGAAAAAAGGATATGATTAATTAAGGTGATTCGTTATCCACTCGGTCATGTGCGCCGGATCGTCAATCCTGAAATAATCACCTACCAATCCTAAAGACAACCTTGATCTTAGGCCCAGCCAGAGCATGATGTTATCCTACGATCAAGTCCTTCACTGTCCCCCCTTAAACTACACCGAGAAACATAAAACATGCAGAAAACAAAAGGCTCTCCACAGGATATATCTAAACTAAGCCGACAAGAGCTAGACCACTTCGCTTATAGTGAATCCTCCCCCGGTATGGTACTGGACAGAATGGAATCGATTACTCTCACTACAGGAGGATGATAGTGTTGAAATTCTTCATTGTTGTTTACAAAAAATGTTTCGTTGCCGGATACGCCATCTTGTCTTGTCTGTCTGTGCAAGACGTGGATGGCTTGAGGCTGAAAATCTTCGCTGAGCTTGATCAATTTCGAAGAAAGTTTAAATTCTGCTGCCAAAACTGATGCAAATACTCATAGAAATGTCATTGATGACAATAAATATAGTTCAAACTCTTGACAGCATCGAAATTAATAAGTTTGTAGTAGGCTTGTAGATGCTCTGGATCCTGCCGCCAATTCGCTGCCGACACGAAAAGGTCAACTAAAGCTGCGCAGTGCAGTTTGTATGCGCTGAAAAGTATGGCTCGCCGATAGCAAAAATTGTGTAAAAGTGGCATGATGAATTTCGAATTGAAAAAACAAACAAAAAACTCCCGTTTGCTGGTCACCATTGGGTGTTACCTCGTTTTTATTGGTAGTTTTAAATATTATCGGTAACACATGTTGTTATGTCGTGCACTGGTATGTATAACATTCAAATGTAAATGCAGTCAGATAACTTGAAATAAGTACGCTCAGTCCATCGTACAATTAATACGATTTTTAATTGACGATATTTACAACACTGAGTACTTCACACATTGAGACATTTGTATAAAAATGATGCTCCATAATAAATAGATTATCTCCGGCAGTAAGCATTGATGAACTATACAGCTGTGCCGTTAGAGGTCAAACTGTTTGCAAATAGTCCAAAACGACATTGTCATGAATGTTAATACGAATTACACAATTAAGTACTACCTTCTGTCTGCCGTCTTGCCACACATAAATCAGACACTCATTCTTGAAGTAGTCAGTACATAATCTGACAATAAATGAATAGAATGTAGAACCCCAGTAAGGAGCTCCTAAACACAAACTGTCCACTAGGACGAACACATCGAATGCGAGTGACCCCCGAACGTTAGCCGTTCGTTTTTCGCCGCAGACATTGCCTACGTCATACACTAATTTAAATATAGGTCACATTTTACCAAATGGCTCACTTTCAACACTAATGTTGTTATGTGTACCTCTCAGTTGCGCACAGCGATGCCTTAGCAAGCCTGCGTGCAAAATGAGTGGTAACAACCATCATGCCCTGCTGCTTTGCCCATCTTGATTTTCTCCAGTGCTGCCTTCAGTTCTTCCATCTTTATGTCATTTTCATCACCATTGGTTTCCTCTTCTGTGCTAGTGGTTATCATTTCTGATGCTTGACTTTGCTCACCATCAAGGAGTTCTGAGAAATATTCTTTCCATCTTTCCATTACTTCCTTCAGGGCAGTAAGCAATTTGCCTTGCTTGTCCTTTATAAATTTGAGAGGGCATTGTTTTTCCTTCCTCGTGTTCTTTAGGGCCTTATAGAACAATTTCTTGTTTTCTTGCATATCTTTTTCTAGCTTTTCTCCAAATTCTTCCCAGGACTTCTGTTTTGCTGCTAGCACCTTGTTCTTTGCTTCTGTTCTGAGTGTCACATATTCTCTATATTTCTCTATTTGTCCTGCTGTGTTTTTAGCTCCTAAGTATTGTTTCCATGCCATTTTCTTCTCTCTTATTTTCTCTTTGATTTCCTCTGTCCACCAAGGTGTCCTCTTTCTCTTGTTCCCAAGTTGGACTTCACCACATGCTTCTGCAGCAGCTGTCTTTTTGGTGTCCTTGAATTTAAGCCAGAGGGTTTCCAAGTTATCTGGTTGATTTTCTGTGTTTCTCACCGCTGCAGCACTAAGCCCCTGATATCTGGTCTTATTTTCTGGCTCTCTCAGCTTGTTGGTCTTAATGCTCATTTCTCCCGTTCGTTTACTTGTTTTCTTGTTTGATGTTGGGCAGTTCCTAGGCTGAGCAACTCTTTCAGTTGTTCTTTTGATTGTAAGCAGGTAGTGATCACTTCCAATCTTTGGCCCCCTCCAGATTCTAGCATCCCGCACATATTTGAATGAGCTCCTCCTAACAATGGCATAGTCGATCACTGACTTCTCATTCTTTGTTGGTTTACATCTAGTGTATGCATGTATGAAGAATTTGGAGAAAAGCTAGAAAAAGATGCACAAGAAAACCAGAAATTGTTCTATAAGACCCTAAAGAACATGAAGAAAGAAAAACAACGCCCTCTCAAATTTATAAAGGACAAGCAAGGCAAATTGCTTACTGCCCCGAAGGAAGTAATGGAAAGATGGAAAGAATATTTCTCAGAACTCCTAGATGGTGAGCATGATGAAGCATCAGAAATGATAACCACTGACACAGAAGAGGAAACCAATGATGGTGAAGATGACATAAAGATGGAAGAACTGAGGGCAGCACTAGAGAAAATCAAGATGGGCAAAGCAGCAGGGCATGATGGTATAACACCAGAAATGGTTAAGTACATGGGAGCATCAGGCGACCTATTACTCTTAAAGGTCCTACAGGCAGCATGGTGCAACAAGACCATACCAAAGGATTGGGAGATTGCCATCATAACACCAATTTTCAAAAAGGGTGACAATCGACAATGTGGAAACCATAGAGGCATATCCCTTCTCAGTGTCCCTGGTAAAATCTACTCTAGAATCCTAGAGCAGAGACTCCGACGCCTAGCTGAGCCACAATTGGATGAGGTCCAGTGCGGATTCCGAGCAAACCGAAGTACTCAAGACCTAATCTTCACACTCAGACAGCTGAGTGAAAAGGCCCTTGAGTATAAGAGTGAGATCCATCTTTGTTTCATAGATCTGGAAAAGGCGTTTGACAGGGTCCCCTGGAGCAAACTTTGGGACTGTTTGGCAAGGAAGAATATTCCAGCACCTCTGATTCATGCTATACAGAGCTTCTACAAGTCTTGCAGAAATTATGTGAGGACATCAAACCATAAGTCAGAAAGAGTTCAGGACCACCACTGGTGTAAGACAAGGTGATATCCTATCACCTTACCTCTTCATACTCCTTATGGACGATGTCATCAAGGCATGTAAGGAGAGAACAAGAAAGTATTCAGTGGGGTACTGGAAGATGAGACAGGTCTATATTTCGGAGCTGGCATTTGCTGATGATGTTGCCCTGATTGCTAAATCAGAGGCACATCTCCAATCCAACCTGCAAGTCTGGAAGGAAGAGCTGGAGAAGAGAGGGATGGTCATAAGCAGCTCTAAAACAAAATCCATGGTGATATCACGAGAAGAAAGAAAACATCAGATTAAGTTGGGAGAACAGGTCCTGGAGCAGGTCGACCACTTTAAATATCTCGGAGCTATTATAGACCGAAAGGGAGGCATCAAAGAAGAGTTGGCCACTCGAAAAGCAGCGGCTGGGAGACTTTTTCAGGCCATAAATCGTGGATTCCTCAGCAAGAAAGAGGTTGGTAAGAAAACGAAGATGGCTGTATACCGCTCCACCTATGTCCCAGTCTTGACATATGGATGCGAGTCGTGGGCAATGACTACAACCCACAAAAGCCAGATCCAAACCTCAGAAATGAGGTATCTGAGGAAAGTGGTTGAAGTAACAAGAAGAGACATGGTCCGCAACCAGACGATCCGTCAAGGCCTAAAATCCCATCCGCTGCAGACCCAAATAGAACAGTCCCAACTAAGATGGTTTGGCCATGTCTGCAGAATGGGAGAAGATCGGCTACCACGACAAGCATGGGAAACAAAGAGCCAGGGATCCAGACCTCCAGGACGACCCAGAGTCCGCTGGGAGGACAACATTAGACAATCTTTGAAGGACCGAGGACTAGAATGGAACCAGGCCAGGAAGAAGACAGCTGATAGAATGGTCTGGCGCTCTCTCTTCCAAACCTCTACACCTCACGGTAGAAGGGGAACGACTAAGTAAGTAAGTAAGTATGCATGTATGCGCTTATGGGGGAACTTTGTGTTTGTAATGATCAGATTCTGCTCACTGCAGAATCTAAGGAGTCGCTTTCCATTGTCATTGAGAGTATCTTCTCCATATCTTCCGATAACTCCACCCAATCTAGCATGGTCATTTCCAACTCTGGCACTGAAATCTCCGAGCATGATAATTTCATCTAGGCAGTCATCCACTGTCTGTTGAAGCAGCTCGAAGAATTCCTCCTTGACCTCTGCTCTCTCATCCTCATTTGGCCCATACACTATGACCAGGTTGACTATGGTTTCTCCTTCTTTTAGTTTTACAACAATAATGCGCTCCGAGACAAAGTTCCATCCCTTGATACTATCTTTTTGGTTTTTGGCCACAATGCAACCCACGCCCCCTTTAGCTCTTTCAGATGTGGGAACACCGCTGTAGAGCAAGCAGCGTGTTGCCATCGAGATCCATGACTCCTTGTCCCTTTTTCCTTGTGTCCATTAAAGCCAGGATTTCGAATTTTGCTTTCCTCATCTCTTCCACCAGCTCCTCTTCTTTTTCATGTATACTTCTTGTGTTCCAAGTTCCATAAGTCGTAGTCCGTAGTCCGTTCCAGTTCGTCGCCTTTAGAATTAGTCCGGTTTTCTTTCTTGTAGTTCGCGTAATCATGTTTTAACGCAAACAGGGGATTGGCCTGTTGTGCCTTTGCATGGTGGAGGGGCTGCCTTCTTACGGCCTCAATGCAGGCCGCCCTCCTCCTTTTTTCAGCCAGGCTTGGGACCGGCCTAGGCGGAGTTCTGTGGTCATCCCGCGGCTGTTTACTTCTTAATCCGGCGCGCCTATGCACTGTGTGATAGGAAATGTGTTACACAGTAGTAAACCACACTTCTCTCTACAGATCCCAGGTGTCAATATGGGTTCAAACGAAAGTCACTGATTACCCTAATCAGCAAAAGATGGTCGCTGAAGTCCTGATATGACAAGAATTGAGGGAAGGGAGTGTAAAGAATGATTAAGTAAAGAAAATGAGACGTGGTGCAATAATGTCGGCGATAAACATGAATGCTAGGATAAAAGAACGGCTAATTCTGTCACAATCATCACCCTTTACTCCCCAAGGAGCATAGGCCTTCAACAAACCCATGCCAAGTCTTAATGTTCCGAGCCATCAGCTCAAGGTCTTTACATGTCTTCTTCGAGCGCCTTATGCCGATCTCTCGTTTTCTTCACCGAGTGTTCCTTCTATTCTACGCAAGCACTTATTTTGAAAGTCTGTAGTTATTTGGTTTTTGTTTTTGTTGTTCTCCATGTTTCAGAGTGACTGCATTATTGGGGCTTACAAAATTAGTCTACAGCTAATCTTCGTAATTCTGCAATCTATTCTGCACATACTTGTTGATACGAGACAAATGTGGTTCTCTGCGACCACAGTGCCTTGTGTTTGATCTTGTTATATAGGTGCATGATTAGGTTGTATAAGTTCAGCCGTTTTTTCCTATATAAATAACTGGACACAGGTATTTCGGGCTCCAAACACTTTAATATAATGATACATTTGCATGATCTGAGCACTCTACTCTCATTGAAGAATACTTACTTATCACTACGCTATTTTGACTCAACATTATTGCAGGTCTGAGAATGAATACTCTTTCATACGATGTAGTACACTGTAGGCATAAACTCCTACGACAATCTTGGCATGCGACCTTCTCGCTTCAAAACTAGCAACCAGCTAACTTCTCAAAGTCATCACGATTTTAGGTAGCCACCATCACCCGAGTTTCACAGTTAATCCTTGACACTATTCATGCCATGTGAGTACACACTTATGACCTAGTCACAACAATCAAACCAGCCAATGAAATAGCATCTCACATCATATCAGATTCTCCCAAACTTCCAAATACCACACAAATACAGCTCTCTGTGAAGCACATATATTTTATAACTGTCTGTGATACTTGTTTACGCGTTTTCAAGGTGACTGTCGCACTATGATGATATAAGCTGACTGTTTGAGTTGCGTAGTGTTGTGAAATGATGTCTGAATATTGAAAATATTTCAAGTCCTCTGCACTAATGAATTTCTGTAACAACTTGTATAGCATGTGCCAGTCTCTGACTGTGCTTTGTATCTGAGAGCATCAAAAGGAGACAATTCACGTTTGAAGTATAGTTCGGGAGCCGCGCTAGCGTAGTGGTTACAACACCGCTCTGGCGACCGGGTGATACAGGATCAAACCCGGGCGACGGCATTTGAGGATTTTTCGTCGACCGGGATTTGGACTGGATTAACTCGAGACCTGGCGAGGACATTTGAAGGAGTGTCGTCGACCAGGGACTGGCGGCTCCTGAGCCGACCCAGCTGCAATGGGTACCTCCGAAATCGGCGAGTATTTGCCTGAATGGCGAGGGACACCTGTCTCTGTACAAGAAATAAAGGGATACTCACGTAAAATCAATCTCAGGTTAGACATAAAATAATAACCTGAGATTTCGCCTTGAGTATTAGCGGGCGAACGAAAAAAAAAAAAAAAAAAAAAAAAAAAAAAAAAAAAAATATAGTTCTACTGGTCCTTCTGTTTGAATTAGGATGAACCATTGTGTTGTGGCACTAACGATGCAGAAGTGGTTGAGTTAAATGTGAACCACTCTGAATAACATTTTAAATGTTTCTGCTGTGTTTTCCTTCATTCTTGAACTTCAAGACTTAAGTAACGGAAGACGTTAGAGTTTGCTGCATAGCTGTGAGTTCTAGGATTTCTGATGGAATTACATGTAGTGTCGTGGGTAAGTTGCTTTTTTTCTTCTTTTTTTTCCATGAGTATTTACTTGTAAATGTAATATTTTTAGTTTTAATGTTAAATATGAAATAGCTTTATTGCTCTCTCTCTCTCTCTCTCTCTCTCTCTCTCTCTCTCTCTCTCTCTCTATATATATATATATATATAAATATATATATATATATATATATATATATATATATATATATATATATATACATATATAATAAAAAAATAAAATAAAAAAATATATATATGCATGTATGTGTGAGTGAGTGTCCGTGTGTTGCTAAATTACTGAACGCGATGATAATCGTGATTACTTATTACTGAAATTAAGAAAATTCTAATTTGAAAACACTTTATAAACTGTTTTATTGCAGGGCAGAAATGTAAAGAGACAATAATGCCTATTTTTGTTACCATGTTGAAATATTTCATTCGTTTGTTTGCCAAGGCAGTTTTGATGATGATGATAATAACGCTTTTAAAAAGTATTCAACCAGAAACACTTTAATGGGAAATAACTTGACAATATATCTGCAGCGTAGGCATGCAAATTTATTATGCACGAACCTGAAAATATTAAACACATATTCTGAATAAACTACAAGTAACAGGAAAAAAATCACTGTAACTCAGCTAGCTGATTCTGCGCTGGAGTACTATTAGACAGTTGAACTAAAACCGAAAATATATCTGTCCTCGTTGGTGGGTATGAAGCCTTTGCACTAGAACCTACTCTTAAAAATCCTGTGTCTAGAATTTCTAAGTCTAGAAACAATGCGACTGTAAGGAAATCTTCAGAATTAAAATTTAAAGTTTTTACGACACTTTAAAACGCAACTCCGAAAGAATTATGGAAGTCTTAAAATTTCATAATCCAGCAACGAAACCTTATTTTTACCTAAATGACTACTTTCATGCAATGTTCATATGTATTCTGTCCATTAAAAGGTTTGCTTATACGCAATAGACCAAGATCCGAGACGTCGGGTCTATTTAAAATGGTGTACTTCTCGTAACGAACATAAAATAGAAAAATCAACGGTGTCTGAATAGAATTACCTCTTGGGACATTCCCAAAGTAAACAAAATTAGATACACGAGTTGTAAACAACAGCGGGCCAGACAAATCTCGACATTTACGATTGAGAGACAAAATAATAAAACCTGAACGCAGGTCACCATGTCTCATTCGCAGCAAAAACATTGTCGTCTGAAGAGAGAGAAAAAAAAAGGGGGGGGGCGGGGGGGGGGACATAAGAACTCGAACACTGTGTAAACGTTTTGCAAGGGGTTAAATTAAAACGTTGGACATAACAACGTGGTGGGGCGAAAAACGAAATCATCTAAGATTTAATGTTTACTGTTGCGATAAAAATTAAATTCTGGCTTTTACACAGTTTTTACAGGTATGAACATTTAACTATTCTGCCATTTTCTTTTCTCAGTTCTCCACGTCTTTAAATTCTTTCGACATACAGATCATATATTTTACTTTTAACCTGCTTAAACGTGTAAGCATGATTGAAACAATGTTCTCTTCTTCCTTTTTTTCTATCATATTTTAAGCCCTTTCTTTTTACATTTCACTATTTGTTTTTAAACATTGAATGTAACCACTTTCCGCCCTTCCCACAAGCAAGAGCTGTTGACTTTAAGCAGACGATCAAGTCAGCTCGGCACGTGCATGAATGTGCACTGATTAGCTCAACGGTTTCTTCAATTTACACAATATGTCGCACTTTTATGAGGGATTACAAATGCATTTGTATGTGCATTCGTGCTTTCTACATTTATGACATCAGCACAGAACGCAGCGAAAGCAGTCAGAATCGTGGTATGGCACTAATACAAAGGTACCCGCCTTTTTAGCCAGCTAAATTTATTTGTTCTTTTCATTACCTCGACAAATCAAAACAAGTGAATAAACACATAAAACACACATGGGGTTTCGCAAGGAAATAAAAGCTATGCCATTAAAAAGAATATAAAAGCTGTATCACTATGTACTCTACGTCTCTTTTAAACTTTAATCATTTTAATTTATGGTAAACAATCGTGTGTACCACAGAAGATTTTCTTTGTTCACTGATAACCCTAAATTAGCTTCCGTGTGATCGTATCGGCTTTTGGTTAACACTAAAGACCTGTCTTTCGTACAATTATAAATATCTTTCTGTGATGTTTGTCATTTTCTAGAATTTTGATTTTGCTTCATGCATTTAGTTCTTTACAACTCAGTGGTATATTCTATCTGATGCTATTAGTGTGCACATGCATATAAATCTGCAGACGCATTTCAAAGGTTGTACCACTAACTTTAATGTCGCATTATGGAGAGCGTCTTAAAGGTGACTATTGTCGTCTTGTTAATATGACGTAGGACTTTATTTTTACTGTCCATCACAGTCCTGTTAAGCCTAGAGCAGTTTTTCGTTTTGTTTTGTTATTTTTTTTTTTTTAAATTAACATTATTAATATGACATAATCGATCTGCAAAATTTCATATAGCCTGATAAGTGCTTGTTTGAAAGCATCCTCATGCTTTAAATACTCAACTGATTATTATATCTCGTCGCCTCGTTTTGGCGAGGCGTGTACCGTTCAACCTCGTCGGTTATATTAGGGCGCATGTCCAAATATAAAATACCTTTAGGTCTGATATCTCGACGCACTTTTATACGGGCAAATGGAGTGTCTCGTTTCACAACGGGGCTGGGTCCCAGAGTACACAGACGTAGACAGAATCAGTGTAAAACGAACTCATTTCATAATGTAAAGTAATAGGGTCTATTTCTGACACATATTTTAACTGCTTAATCGATCACTTTTGACAGCAACGAAATAATGTACGAAGGGGTCTGTTTGTGGACAACATTTTTTGACTGAGAATCATGAGAATATCCAGGAGTCTCTTGAACAGCTGTATTGAGGAAAGAAACAGAGGGGCGCAGTCCAACAAATAAAGTGCCCTTTATGGAAAATTATTTTCATCTTGGAAGCCTTATACACAGGCGGGCATACATTTGACGTGTACATTAAATCCAGATCCAGGACCACCGCTTCTCCAAATCTCGGTTTTGATTCCAGTTCCTATCCTCCCAATTCCTTAATCATTTTTTAACGCAGTCTGCTTGTGACTAACTCCCTTCATACCACCACCCTTTATCCCAGCCTTATTGCCAACATTGAGATTTGCGAGCGAAGCTCGCGCCACCTGTTACCTCTTACATCAAATTTAAAATTCCCAAATCGGACTATGATATTACCAGGTTACGTTTCATTCTTATGTCTGTATTGTATTTACGGCAACTGGTTTTGTTCTGCTTAATGTGGCTACCGATTTTCTAACGTGGTCAGACGTGCCACCAGTCTCATTGTAAGTATAGTGTTTGTAAAATAACGTATTCGTAAATTTCGTTCATTTTAATTTTGAATGATCATTATCATCTTTGAATCAGTCATTATTCCATGACTCTTTGTCATGACCATACTTATCATTCAACCATTTATGTTATTGTTCGGTTATAGTTCTCGGGGGTTTCTGAAGAGACAAAGAAAGACGAAGACATCTTCACCATTAGGCATGTCGTACAAGGCAACTATTAGGAGGTTGTGCATTGGGGTGGTAACCTCATCGGGTGGGGAGCACTGCTCCACAGCGGTAACGTGAAACACTCGGCTTAACCAAGAAGTTAACGAAATGAGGTAATCTATGGCAATAAATTTTGAAATTATAATTAATAAACAAATAAATAAATGTAGGATTAAATTTAAAAAAAACAAAATAGTTTGCATCATTTTTGTCGAGGCGCGCCCCATTCAACCATGACACAGGGCCCGTCGGTTATATTAGGGTGCATGTCCAATTATAAAAGACTTTATTGTTTTGTTACTGAAGATAGTAAAAGCTAATCTATTTAGGCAAATGGAGTGACAGTTATTGTGGGAATTGGCTTGTAACGAACTTGTTTATAAAAAAAAAATTTCTGTAGCTTTTCAAATTCGTTTTTCTCCCGTGCATTATTCGTTTTATAGTTTACTGTCCTTTTTAAAAACATGTATCATTCTAAACAAAGCGCGTGCTCCGGCAGCAAACGGACGTAACAGCAGCTTGCCAGAGTCCTGAACTGGTCATCTTGAGTTGTGTCCCGCCCGTGCAGAGACATTCTGACATTTTCTAAGCCTGAAGTATGCGACTGATACCACGATCGCAACAGTTTTAAACTCTCTCTCTCTCTCTCTCTCTCTCTCTCTCTCTCTCTCTCTCTCTCTCTCTCTCTCTCTCTCTCTCTCTCTCTCTCTCTCTCTCTCTCTCTCTCGCATCATCAAAAGAATTGTTGTTACTCGCTTTTATAGCCGGGGTCAAGGACTGCTAAGCAAATATCAGAAGTAGATAAGTAAAGAGAGCAGAACACAACTTGCTTGCCATGTTTGAAAATCCCTCGTGAATGGACGGGCTCGTGCAAAATACCACAAGGGCCAATACCTGAGTACAAAATTAATTGATACTTCATTGGCTGAATGATCAGAGCGCTTGCCTCTCGCGGCAAAGTTACTGGGGTTCCGGGTTTAAAAACTGGCAGCGTCATGCTCTTGTCTACCCAGCTGTAAATGAATGCCTAACTCTTGAGTTAGGATGGTCAAGGAAGGAAATGTATCACCCCATTTCATAAAGCTGAAGTCTCTAACAGTTCACTCCTCAACGGCATCATCTGTGATCGGGCTATCTTTACCTGTGCATACAGATGGAAATTAGTCAAAATATATCCAGTGACATAGACATGGATATATCCAGTTTTCTTGACTTTATTGCTGCAAAATTATTGACAAAGTGGCTGAAATATACCGATAAGCCAGTTTCTTCCTCAGTTTGTGAGAATGGACAGATCTATAACTTTGTGGTGTAACGTCACGAACCTAGATGCGATGTAATCAGTTTCATCTGGCTCAAAGAATGTTTACAGTATACAAAAGAATGTTTACAGTTTACAAATAGTATTGAAACTGGTCATTGGCATTCTCTCTCTCTGTCTGCGTGTGTCTCTGTCTCTCTCTCTCTCCCCACTCCTCTCCTCTCCCCCATCTCCCCCAACCTCGTGAATTCCTTCCAGTTCAGACTTCTTCCACTATATAGTAGCAGAGCTTTCGTAATCTTTACCTCGGGGATTGAATTCTTGCCAGTAAAAAAAAATAGCAAACAAACTAACTTTCCCTAGATGGAAAGTGCGTATTAGACTTAAACGCCTGACGCAAGTGAATAAGCTAGAACACAAGCAAATATGTGTATTCTTTCATAAGAGTGTCGCAAATACAATGCGCACTGCAGCTGTTCAACATTTTCATGTTTCTCAAATCAGTATTGAAACACAGATTTTGTATTTACATTTATGACTTGCCAAAGAAATGAAAACGGACTGCTTTGAATTTGGGCAATTCCTTCATTTGCCATTAAATCTCCGATAAAACCAGAAAACTGAAGTGATCATGCCTTCTGTGTCAGTAAATGCAGTAAATAAATATTAGACAAACATAAAGGTATGTTTTCAGGCACTCGCAAGAAATAAAGAAGTAGAACACTCTACAACAGAAAAACAACAGACGTGAGTGGCTTACCCAGGACTCGAACCCAGGACCTTCCGTGCGACAAGCCCGCCTAGCTATGCAAGCGAAGCACACTATCCTCCCTGCCATCTAGGCATCACCAAAAAAATGATGCTTCGATGACGGGTCATTAGTGCGAACCGCAAGGCATAACACCGGAAATTTACCATGGGCAGTCCAGCCTATTAATGACGCAATCACTTCTGTTGTTCCCCTATTATACAGAATAGGTCAGTCCACACAAGACAAAGGCCTTAATACTGTGTCTAGTAAATGATAGTAGACTAAGAACAGTAAGTACAGGACAGAGGGTAGGTTTTTGGTATTGTATAAACATTTATAACACATAAGGAAGGGAAACCCGAGGCCTGTAAACAGTAAATAATTAGCCTCGGGTGTCAGTAAATGCAACTGTTTTTATAATTGTGTCACTTCTGACACTGACAGGCTTTTATGTCTCTGCAGTTATGACTTTTGAAATTATTTTCTTCACTTTCAGATTCTTTACTGCCACTAATCCTACTTGGAATGTTTCCCAATAGTTCAACTTCTCGTCATACTTCTTTCTCCTGTATTTTGACAGAATATAATAAATCACTCGAATCAATCAATCACTCAAAACCTTGTTGCTCCCCAGGGAGCATAGGTCTTCAACAAACACATGTTAAGTCTTCCTGTCACGTGACATCAGCTCAAGTTATTTCCACATCTTCCTCATCATTTTCACTTCTGCCTCCAGTGCTCTTATCTAAGTGTTATTTTGGGCTACCTCTGCCTCTCTTTCCCTAGGGATTCAAGAACAAGAACTGCCTTGTAATGCTATCAGCAGGCTTCCTCCATATGTTTCCTATTCCTCCATATGTTTCCTATTCCTCCATATGTTTCCTATTCCTCCATATGTTTCCTATTCATCGCCAGCGTCTTCTCCTCATGTCGTTTCACTGGTATTTGCCTGGTTCAAGGTCATCAGTTCCATATTGGTGACCTTGTCATACCATTTCAATCCTTCTATTCTACGCAAGCATTCACTCACATTACCTGGTTATTTTAGAAGACTTCATTCATCATTCTATGTAACTATGGTCAGTGCCGTCTTAGGGCATGGGCACACTGGGCAGTGCCCAGGGGCCCCACGATTCTAGGGGCCCCATGCTTGGCAGAGTGGATAATTACTCGATCTCTCGCTGGAAAGGCCTGCGATTCAAATCAAACATGACGTGGGTAAGTGGACGAATTCGTACCATTTAATTATGATAGGAAACTCTTTACAGAGCGATACAACAGGAAGCAATCTGATCATCAGAAGAAGTCCCCCCGTCCGACAAGTGTTTCGGCCCTAAATACTCCTTTTAATTTTAATGAACGTTTCGGAGCCGCGCTGGTGTAATGGTTATGACGTTGCGCTAGCGACCAGGTTTTCAAGGTTCAAGCCCGGGCGCCGGCATTTGTAGGAGTGTTATCGACCGGGAATTTGACTGAATAACCTGAACGGTTCCTGCAGATAAACCCTCTGTGGATGGGAAGGAGCGAAGCTCCTGACCGGGTTGGAAGGAAAGTCCACTGTCTCCCCAGCCTCGCAATGACATGTCATTGGGCCAAAAGGGCTGGAAAGCTCGAGTGCCGCTGGTTAGAGAAGAAAAAAAAAAAAATGAACGTTTACATTTTTATTCCCGTGGGTGGGTAGGGCTGGTAGGGGCCCAGCGCATTGCTTTGTCCAGGGCCTACAATGCTGTTACGACGTCCCTGACTATGGTTACCTCTTTCTTTTAGTCTAATTCTCTGCAAGTGAAAACACGGGCTCCAAAGCTTTTCTGCGAACATGGCGATACAATTTAGAAAACTGACATAAAACAGACCCAAAAAAATGAAACTTCATGAATAGCTTGGATTTTCTGAAACAACTGTTTCCTTTACGTTTCTTTCAGAATTTTTTTCTTCATTCACAAAAATCTTTCATGAGTTTCATTTTTTTGGGGTCTGTTTTATGCCAGTTTTCTAAATTGTATTGCCATGTTCGCAGAAAAGCTTTGGAGCCCGTGTTTTCACTTGCAGAAAAATAGACTGACGTAACTGAAGGTTTCGTCCGGGTCAGTAGTTGGAGCGAAAAAAAGATGAAGGGAAAAACAGAATTACAGATAGCTTCTTTGTGTGCTTGTGAGTGTGTGCGTGGGTGTCTGTGTGACAGACAGACATGCAGACAGACAGACAGAAACATACTGACGTAACTGAAGGTTACATCCGGGTCAGTAGTTGGAGGGAAATAAAGATGAAGGGAAAAACAGAATTACAGATAGCTTCTGTGTGTGCTTGTGAGTGTGTGCGTGGGTGTCTGTGTGACAGACAGACAGACATGCAGACAGACAGACAGAAACATACAGGCATACAGATAGACAGACAGGCAGACAGACAGACAGAAATATACAGGCATACAGACAGATAGACAGGCAGATTGATAGACAGACAGACAATCAGAGAATCAGACAGACGACGGGAGGGAGGAAGGAAGGAAGGGAAGTACAGACAAACAGACAGGCAGGCAGACAGACAGGCTGACAGACAGATACTTTGTAATGGAGTGCAATATTAGCGATTTCACTACACTTCGCCGTAGCTTTTTGGGCGTGAGGGTGATCGGTTTCCTTCCTTGCTGCCTTTGCCTTCCCTAACTTGAGCTAAACCAGTTACCCATTTACAGCTGGGTATACTGATTTAAATGAAGAATCCTAGCAACTTGCTGAAAGGTTTCGAATCTATTCTTTAATCACGAATATGACACTGGCCACTTGCCATGCTGACACAGACTGTCAGCAATGTTCTTAGGGCGACGCTGTCAGGGGAAAAAGAGGTTATCTGATTGGCTAATTTTGAATATTTCATAAGCGTTAAGACATTGGCGCTGCCCGCGTAGTTCCCGGGGGTCTCGGAATGAGAAAACGAAAGAATAGGACCACTTCTCCTTCTGGCGTGTCGTAAGGTCGAGCATGGGACTGGCAGCCTCATCATGTAAACAAAATTGCTACAGAAGCCGCTCCTACAGAAGCCGCTGCTACAGAACCCGCTGCTGCAGACGCCGCTGCTACAGAAGCCACTGCTAGAGAAGCCGCTGCTACAGAAGCCGCTGCTGCAGAAGCACGTGAACGCTTGGTGCAGTCTTCCTGCCACCTGCAGTGGTCGCTCTATGCTCCGCACGGAGCGCAAAGGAAAATGACGATGATAATAGAGCTAAACAGGTCGTTAATGGTTCAGTAATTCATCATATAGTTCGGTGTCATCGATGCCCTTATTATTGCCGAGTAGTAAATGAAGTGCTGATTGATTTAACAAAACAAACAAACAAACACGTGGAATCTTCCCTTTGTAATTTTAACGAAGCTCGTTCACTTGTACTGAAATTTCTGTGAAGTTACCAAATTCACGGAATTCAAGAAAATCGACTAACTTCGAACTGGCATCAGAGCCAACCCTAGAAATTATTCTAGGTGGTGTCAGGTCTCGTTATGTCAACCCCCCCCCCCCCCCTTTCCTTTCCAATAACTCCCCCGTGCAGTACTGTTACGAGCAGGGATTTTGAACAATCAAATTTTGGAACTGCTCCGGTCCTGCATCGGTGGTGACTGCTCCGGTCCGGCATCGGTGGTGACTGCTCCGGTCCAACATCGGTGGTGACTGCTCCGGTCCAGTATCGGTGGTGACTGCTCCGGTCCGAGCTCCGACTCAAATTTAAAAAATGTAAAATTAAAAAAACAAAACTGTTTGAAAAAGACACTTTAGTTATCTAAGAATTCTCAAACAGCTTGAGTTACTTAAACTAGAATCATTCAATCATTCTTATTTTCATAATTTATTCTGTTTAATATTATTACTGCAATAAAATTGTCTTTCATAGTTAGTCCGTAGATCACAGAAAAATAACGTTAAAGCGGAAACCATTTATGTGCGGCTTCCATGTGAGTCTCTTATCCATCTTGACTCCCAGGTATGTTGGATTTTCCTCGATTGGAAGCTCACTTCCATTTAGTTGCAGTTTGATCGTTTCTTGGCGATGTGGCAGAGAGAAGCAGGTTGCTACTGTCTTGGAGAGGTTTATCTGTACTCCCCACTCTGATGCCCATTTACCGATGGTATTTAGCGCTGCTTGCATCCTGAAATTTGCAGTAGGCAAATGTTCAGCAGCACACCAGGCAGCAAAATCGTCAGCATGAAGAGCCCTGGAGATATTCCCGGACAGTTTCTCTGCAATATCATTTATATAAATGATAAAAAGTGTGGGGGAGATAACTCCTCCTTGTGGCACACCTTGTTGAAGAGTGACGCGATGGCTCAGATTCCCGTCAAGTTTTACTCTTGCTGTGCGGTATCGGAGAAAGTCCCGTATCCAGCTGAACATTCTCCCTTCAATTTTGTTGTTGAGCATCTTAAGGAGGAGTCCTTCTTTCCATACCTTATCAAAGGCTTTTGTCAAGTCTACAAAAACAGCCAGAATTTTCTTTTTCTCCTGAAAGGCATTTTCTATTTCCTGTGCTAGATATACCAGCTGGTCTTCGGTGCTGCGGTTTTTCATGAATGCTGACTGTGTGTTATCAAGCAGATGGTTTTTTTTCCAGATGTTTCATTAATCTTGAGTTCACCATTCTTTCCATTACCTTACCCAGACAGCTCAGAAGGCTAACTGGTCGGTAGCTGGACTTGCTTGTTTTCTCCTTTTGTTCCTTTCTGATGGGAACAATGATTGCTTCTCGCCATCGATCTGGGAATTTTCCAGTACTCCATGATTGATTGAAGATTAGGAGGAGCTTGTGCCTGGCTACAGGTCCAAGGTTCTTGATCATATCATTTGTGATACCATCTTTTCCTGGAGCTTTCATGTTCTTTAGTTTTGTTATGGCAGCATTTAGTTCTCTCAAAGTAAGGGATGACTTCATGCAAGTATCTGGGTTTTGGTGCTTCAGTTTTTCTTTTACTTCCTTACGTACTTCTTGGATACGTGCATGTGGAAGTGATGTGGTGCTTTCTTCCTTGTAGAAATCTGCCAGGATGTTTGCTGCCATCTTTCCTGTGTGGTATTTTCCGTTTTCCTTGATGACAATCTTGCAGTAGCTGGTTGTTGTTTCTTCATTTAGTACTCTTGTCAGATTCCACAGCTTTCTCGAGTCCTTTTCCTTGTTGAGACTGCTGGTCTTCTTGTGCCAGCTCCTTTGGATTTCAGCTTTCTTTTGTTCATTAAAAGCTTGTTTTATGCTGTTGTGTCTCTGGGTGTTCTCTAATGTGGGACTTTGCTTCATAGTTTCCCGTGCTTTTTTTAAGTCACTATGGAGTTTTCCCAGATTGTCACTCCAGTATGGTTTGTAGTCTCGTCGTTTACCTCGTGGAATTGAATTCTTTGCTGCTTGGATGATTGCCTCACTGATAATTGAAATGTTTTTATTGACATTATTTGAGTGGGTAATGTTCTGACAGAGGTTATCGACTTGTTCTTTAAAAAATCCCCAGTTTGCTTTTTTTGAAATTCCAGCTAGGAGACATATTAATTTGTCCTGCACTTCTTACCTCAGATATCTGTAATGTGACTGGTACATGGTCACTTCCCCCCAGTTGGTTATTTACTGTTCTAGTGGTGAGTCGATGTATGTCATCTGTAGCCATAGCAAGATCTGGTGTGCTCGTTGTTTTCCATACTCTGGAATAGAAGGTGGGCTTATCCTCTGGTTGGTTTATTAGAATTAGTTTATTCTCTACCATCCAATCTTCCACCTCTTCTCCTCTCAGATCTGTTGCTTCATAGCCCCAGCTGGGTGAGTGGCTGTTGAAGTCGCCCATAATGAGGTGTCTTGATGCTGCAAGCTTCACTTTGTGTAGCTCCAGAGTTGTGGTTGGAGGGCTGTAGCAGTTTGTGATCATTTAGTCTCCACTGGGCAGCAGTAGTTGGACTGTTATGTATTCAAGTTCGTCCTCACCAGATCTGTGTATCTCTACTGCTGGGATTGAGGTTTTAATCAGCGTGAGGATTCCTCCCTTAGTTCTTTTTGCCCTGTCTTGGCGGAAGGATTCTATCCACGTATGAAGAATCGTTGGGTATCTTTTAGGTGAGTTTCTTGGATGCAGATTATATCAATGTTATTTTCCCTGAGGAATTCTTGTAACTCCGGTTTCTTGTTCCTCACTCCTTCTGCATTCCATTGAGCCCCTGTAAGGCAGTGGGTTGGTTGGTCAGTTGCTCTACTTTGCCTTCCCCCGACCATTTGGTTGGCAAAGGCACCGGTTGCTTGGGTGGGCCCTTTCGAGGCTAGGGGCCCGGCTCCGCTCCTCCTCGGTTGTAGCTGATAGGAGCGACGCCATGACGTAAGTCGAGATTGTCGCATGACTCCATACTGCAAAAGCGTGTGTGTCCTAATTTTTCCCGGTGTCTGTGCCGTAGCTAACACACTCCGTCTTCGGCAGGCCAGGTTGTGTTTGTTGTTCAGGGTTGTCTCCCATAGCCTTTCCATCTCCAGGTGGTAGCTGCAAGGCAGCAGGTTGGTTTGTTTACCGAGGTTTACCTTCCCCGTGGCTAGAGCTTATAGCGGCTCTTACTCGCTTGATGCACCCGTCATAGGATATATGGGGGATTTCAGTGGGGGTATCAGTGCCTCCTGTTACCCCTTCCCGTCCTGCTGGGAGGACATCGCTGTTTGGTCCGCGACTGCTTATTCGTCCAGCAATACTGACTTAATTCGCAGCTGACACACCATATCTGGAGGTCGTCCCACTATCCGCCACCCGTGGACGCGCCTGGTTGGGGTCGGTCGCCCCTTAGCAATAACTAGCTTGATGAGTTGGTAAACTTGAAGCGACTTTTCAATGCACAGTTTGCCACACGCTTCTTACTGCTCGCTTGGGACCAGATGTGATGATCCTTTAAATGCAAGCCAAGCTGGAGAAACTGGAGCTCATGATTTCAACTCAACACGTTTCGGAATGGCAGAAAAGCCACAGGAAAAGCCTAGATCTACAGTGTAGATAATACCAAGGAGTCTTCAATAGCTTGATGAGTTGGTAAACTTGAAGCGACTTTTCAATGCACATTATGCCACACGCTTCTTACTGCTCGCTTGGGACCAGATGTGATGATCCTTTAAATGCAAGCCAAGCTGGAGAAACTGGAGCTCATGATTTCAACTCAACACGTTTCGGAATGGCAGAAAAGCCACAGGAAAAGCCTAGATCTACAGTGTAGATAATACCAAGGAGTCTTCAACTTGGTATTGGCTGAAAAAGAGCGAGAAGCTCAGCAGCTCTAGTTAAACAACAACAACCCATTAAGCATTGAGACTGATTAATTACTTCTTATTTTGTTGTTGTTGATATATTAACATATGTAAACTTCAGACTTGCCATGTGTAGTTACCGGGGGTCTTTTAAAAGACACAGAACAAATAAGACTACTGCAGCCTCGTGCACATCGTACAAGGCATTTAATATAAGGTTATACATGGGTCTGACAGCCCCATCTGTGTGATGATGTCACCATGATACAACGTTAAAATATCTCCAAAATTAACGATGAAATGTAGGGTTAAAATTAATGCGTAAGATACTAGGAGACATGCTCGCCCATGCCAGCCCTTCCCACCGCCATTTAAAACTAACGAGTTAGAAGTGCAGACGAAACGTTTACCCTTTGTAGACGGGAGAGAACGGAGGACACAAAAAAAGGAAAAATATGACTGAACACGTGTTTGAAGTTCGAACGGCAAAAAGACGCAAGTGGGGGTGAAAGAAAAAAAATTCACGTCCCCGAGTTGACATAAAGTAAGGAAATGGACAAGAAACGGACATTAGCTCTTGATCGAGACAGTCATTTCTTGGGCGTGTTTCGATACTTGGTCTTTATTTTGAATGCCGCGGCAAAACACATGAGGGAAGGTTCTCGAACAAATTTCAAAAATTAAACTTGAGAAAAAATATGTTTTTTCTTAATACTAGAGTTATGAAAATAAAACCTAGCTAGTTTGATAGCCCATCTTGAGCAGAGAAATAATATGCTTTCATTTATACAGACGGATAGATAATAAAGAAGATATTGACAAAAGACTGTATTGTTCATATCATACAAGCGAATGCACTGTTAACCCAATGTCACTAAAAGTTACCAAAATCTTGGCCTTGAGTCTGCAAACGTAAAAATCGAGCTGTAATTAAAGAGAGGGAATGTGGTGGAGCATTGTAGCTAAAAATAACTTAGACAGCAGATTCGTGTAGGAAATGCATGTAAAACCAAGTATGTTTTTTATGAAAAAACAAGTAGAGACAGACGGACTAACAGACCGTAATACATACTTGACTGAGAATTGACTGAAGTGACTTTTGGTTGAAGATTTGAAAGAAAGGGGGGAAGTCGGCGATTGGCCAACGCATTTTATAGTAGCGGGATAGAGAGGTGAAAGTTTGCCATTCGACATAAGTCTGTTCAGAGACGCAGTTTGAATCCCTGATGGTGTTAATTCCATACGAATATAACTATATAGTGGGACGCCATCATACAGCCAGCAGCTCAGCTGAGTTTTGCTAGTAAATTTAACTGTGTTCTCAATTCTGAATTCTGGTAAGAATGAACAATATTTATTCTGTATATTTTAATAATTCGAGTGATTGATACTGCCATATTATAAAAATGATTATGACAAGTAAGTGTTCGCTCTAGATCCCCAGCCCTAGATCAGGGTCTAGAGACATACATACAAAGAAAATATATAGGCACGCCTAAATGAAACTATGAAAAAGGATCTAGTGTTGAGATCAGTGGAACATATCACCTATCTTATTTAATAGCAGGAGGCTATTGAACATATCTCAGATGTAATGTAGTCTTGGGGAACTAATACTATGTGAAACCAACTTGGTAAGATGTGCTGTGTGGTCAGAGAGATCTGACCCAGTCTATGTGGTGTTGTTGTGTGTAGTGTTGTGTGCAGAAGTGGTTCAGGAAGTAGAGTTCTGACACATGACCAATACTTTTGTTTCAGAACTGTGAGTTTCTATTTGGCACCAAAGCGGTGTCAAATGCTGTAGTAATATATACAAGTGTGGACCAGAGCAGTCTATCATTGTGTCAGAGCAGCCGTATATTGCCCCCAGCACGGAGAGGTGGGGCCACAAGACTTTTGTACAGGATCGACGCAGGCGAGATAAGTCATATCTGGCCTGCTGGACTTTCACCAACGACATTTTCAACTAAATTATCCCTAATTTACCAGTAAATAAAGCCATGACATTGGGGAAATTAAATTATATATATATTTATCCCTTAAGTCAACGAACAATGTTTGGCAGTCATAGACTGGGAGTGATTACACCATCCCAACAGCATATCTAGTAATAAGTTCTCCTGTGACTATCTTAATATAATTACTATTAACCAGTCATTTGAAATAATTAATTACACATTTTCCATTTTATTATGTCATATGATTTTGCATTCCATTTATGACTCCATAATATTTCTTATGTTCTGACCAACTAAACATTTGGTTCTGAACAAAATAAATTTATCAAAAAAATTTAACTTTAAAAACTAAAATAGCCTGAGTTAGTTCAGTGTGTTATAAATTTTATTAATATTATTAGACTTCTTAAATCTCTGTGTGTGTGTGTGTAATTTACCACAACACATTACATATCAGTACCCTAGATTTTTAACGTAGCCACATTCATTAGTAAAAAAGATATGTGTGAGGTCGTAAGTGGTAGCAAGAAGGGCCTTCTGTAATTCACATCTACATTTATCTCAGGAGCCTTCACAGCTGACCTCATACATCACACTAGGTGACATCAACCATACAATACCATCAAAATCCACTACAATCACGTGGAGCAAATTGACACAGAAACCACGCTTTCAAGTGCGTGTGAATGTTTGGTGCAAGTTTCATGCTTGGAGATATAGTTGTGGCTTCATACTCCGTAAGGGAGCTGCTCCAGCTCCAGGCAAATGCTTGCTGTTCCACTGCTTCGAGCTCCGGGCTCTGCTTCCAAGCCCTGGTTACGAGAGTCAGTTTCATGTTAATGAGTTGGTTCACACTGTCATTTCCGCTAGTAGTGTTTAATATTACACACACACACACCATAATAAAATTATATTTTTAAGATCTTATTGTATATCATTTTATTTAATTTTTTTTATTATGTTGAATTACACACAGATGGGCACACGGTGTACTTTTTTTTAAAGAATAATATAGACGATCAGTTTCATATAAGAAAATTATTTTTTACTTTGAAATTTTCTGTTCATATTTATTGTACCCTTAAAATTGTAATGTTTTTATTTATTTATGTTTAAAAATAAATATATTTTGGCTCCTGCAACAAGTAGGCGCCCGGTGCGTCTGCATCACCTAAGAGCCGACACTGGATCTTCGTACCACCAATTGAAAAAGTAATGAATTGACAAATATCTGTAGTTGGTTCTGTGCCAGTAATAGAATGAGTACTATCTTGACATATATCTGAAGTTGGTTCTGTGCCACTAATTGAAGAATTACTGTCTTGACATGTATCTGTAGTTGTTTCTGTGTCACTAATTGTAAAAGTACTGTCTTGACATATATCTGTGACTGGTTCTGTGCCACTAATTGAAGAGGTACTATCTTGACATATATCTGTAGTTAGTTCTATGCCACTAATTGAAGAAGTACTGTCTTGACATATACCTGTAGTTGGTTCTATGCCACTAATTGAAGAAGTACTATCATGGCATATATCTGTAGTTGGTTCTATGCCACTAATTGAAGAAGTACTGTCTTGAAATATATATGTGACTGGTTCTGTGTCACTAATTGAAGAGGTACTGTCTTGACATATATCTATAGTTGGTTCTGTGCCACTAATTGAAGAGGTACTATCTTGACATATATCTGTAGTTAGTTCTGTGCCACTAATTGAAGAAGTACTGTCTTGACATATATCTGTAGTTGGTTCTGTGCCACTAATTGTAGAAGTACTGTCTTGACATATATCTATGGTTGGTTCTGTGCCACTAATTGAAGAAGTACTGTCTTGAACTATATCTGTAGTTGGTTCTATGCCACTAATTGAAGAAGTACTATCATGACATATATCTGTAGTTGGTTCTATGCCACTAATTGAAGAAGTACTGTCTTGACATATATCTGTAGTTGGTTCTATGCCACTAATTGAAGAAGTACTATCATGACATATATCTGTAGTTGGTTCTGTGCCCCTAATTAAAGAAGTACTGCCTTGACATACATCTATAGTTGGTTCTGTGCCATTAATTAAAGAAGTACTGCCTTGACATAAATCTATAGTTGGTTCTGTGCCACTAATTAAAGAAGTAATGTCTTGACATAAATCTATACTTGGTTCTGTGCCACTAATTAAAGAAGTACTGCCTTGACATTAATCTATAGTTGGTTCTGTGCCACTAATTAAAGAAGTAATGTCTTGACATAAATCTATAGTTGGTTCTGTGCCACTAATTAAAGAAGTACTGTCTTGACATAAATCTATAGTTGGTTCTGTGCCACTAATTAAAGAAGTACTTCTTCTTCTTCTTCTTCCATCCTTAGCCACCAACCGGCAAAGCAGTATGTGGCCAGTACGCCTAGTGGCGTCTTAGGGCAACAACAAATTGATCAATCTATCGCTGTTTCCACCACGCCTAGTGGCGTCTTTGTGGAACAAAAACAGACCAAACAATCTATCATTGTTTCCGTAATCAGATTGGTTGGCAAGCAGGTGATCAGCCCACTGTGTAAAGAAGTACTGTCTTGACATAAATCTATAATTGGTTCTGTGCCACTAATTAAAGAAGTACTGCCTTGACATAAATCTATAGTTGGTTCTGTGCCACTAATTAAAGAAGCACTGCCTTGACATAAATCTATAGTTGGTTCTATGCCACTAATTAAAGAAATACTGTCTTGACATAAATCTATAGTTGGTTCTGTGCCACTAATTAAAGAAGTACTGTCTTGACATAAATCTATAGTTGGTTCTGTGCCACTAATTAAAGAAGTACTGTCTTGACATAAATCTATAGTTGGTTCTGTGCCACTAATTAAAGAAGTACTGTCTTGACATAAATCTATAGTTGGTTCTGTGCCACTAATTAAAGAAGTACTGCCTTGACATAAATCTATAGTTTGTTCTGTGCCACTAATTAAAGAAGTACTGTCTTGACATAAATCTATAGTTGGTTCTGTGCCACTAATTAAAGAAGTACTGCCTTGACATAAATCTATGGTTGGTTCTGTGCCACTAATTAAAGAAGTACTGCCTTGACATAAATCTATAGTTGGTTCTGTGCCACTAATTAAAGAAGTACTGTCTTGACATAAATCTATAGTTGGTTCTGTGCCACTAATTAAAGAAGTACTGCCTTGACATAAATCTATAGTTGGTTCTGTGCCACTAATTAAAGAAGTACTGCCTTGACATAAATCTATAGTTGGTTCTGTGCCACTAATTAAAGAAGTACTGTCTTGACATAAATCTATAGTTGGTTCTAAGACACTAATTAAAGAAGTACTGCCTTGACAGGGGACCATTTGCAGTGATGGATCCGTGCTCCATAGGGAGCGAAAAGGAAGATGATGAGGATGAATTGGGATTCTGAAGAAGAACAGAGGAGAACTGCATTTCTGGACAAAGAACTATGAGACCAGTTAATTTACCGGACCGCTAAAATCAATAAGTGAGCAGTATAACAGTAAATATATAGTAACACAGTAAAGATGTCTAAAGTAGGAAAAGAATTTCCAAAGTCTCTAATGCCAGTATAAGATGATCATTAAAAATAAATTCAGGTTCAAAATAAAATAAAAAGAAACTTATATTATTAATTTTTTTTTATGTTAAGGAATAATTATTATAAATAATTATAATAAAATATTATAAATAATTAATAAAATGAAAAATAGCAAAAGGGATAGCGCTGTCACGCTCGGCGACTCCGTACACACTCTTATAGGGTGGCTCCGAACCCCAGGAAACTTCAGACACTTGTCACATATAGACGGACCAGATTGGTGGCTACCTCAGTCCTGAGGTATGTGGGTATTATCCGCATAGTGCACACACCGACCACGTGTCTCCCCAGAGAAGCGCCCTCGAATCATGCATGTGCTCAGGGAGGAATCTCACGCCACCCTAAGCTTTACAAGTCAGTACACGACCACCAACTGACTCTGTGAGGACCTTGGCCACATATTGGGCAATGTGACCATGGCCATTTTCACCATTAACCAATCAGGTTTCCCCAGAAGGCTGAACGAACGATGATAATGCTGTATGCTTATATGCCAACATTTGCACATGGTGTAAAAAAGTGTGAGTGAGACTGTCTTGAATATACATAAATATTAAATGTTAATAATAGATTGTGATGTACTATTAAGAGGTAATCAATGTTCAAGTAAAATGTTTTCATTAGTAACAAAAAAATTGGACAATTTAATTATTTTTTTTTTTTACTTAGTCGTTCCCCTTCTACCGTGAGATGTAGAGGTTTGGAAGAGAGAGCGCCAGACTATCCTATCGGCTGTCTTCCTCCTGGCCTGTTTCCATTCTAGTCCTCGGTCCTTCAAAGATTGTCTAATGTTGTCCTCCCAGCGTACTCTGGGTCGTCCTGGGGGTCTGGATCCCTGACTCTTTGTTTCCCATGCTTGTCGTGGTAGCCGATCTTCTCCCATTCTGCAGACATGGCCAAACCATCTTAGTTGGGACTGTGAATTTAATTATTTTGGAGTTTAATATTAATATTTTTATTAATTTTAATTCAGAACATTAGATTACTCAGCATTGAAAAGAAGGAAAATAGCTAGATTAATGAATACTTTATAAGGGTAGTAACTCATAAAGAAGAATTTAAAATAAATTTGTGCAGAGCCTAACATTACTACATTATTTTTTTTCTTGATGTAAAACAATTTTTAATTGTTAACATGTCTTAATTCATTTTGTCAACTTCTACTCCTTTATCTAGCAAACGGAGACAATGCCACTTGAATAGAAGAAATGAACATGTATCACATTACTTAAAAAAAAAGGGTGACTTTACAGACTGCGACAACTGGAGAGGAATTACGCTCCTCTCAGTTCCCAGCAAAATATTGGGCAGGATAATTATCCACGGAATCTCAAAAGCAGTAGATCATAAAACTGAAGAAGGAACAAGTAGGATTCAGAAGATGCGCAGATCATATTGACACTCTCAGGAACACAATAGAGCAGTCCTCAAAATGGCAAAGAAAACTATTTATAAACTTTGTCGATTTTGAAAAGGCTTTTGACAGCATACACAGGGATAGCTTATGGGAAATACTAAGGGGCTTACGTGATCCCTAGGTGTATTGTTTCCATCATAAATAGTCTCTAGGCTATCTTTACATGCAGTGTTGGGTTTAGCAACCTTACTTTCGAAGTGAAAACAGGTGTACGACTGGGTTGCCCCATGTCAACCATTCTATGTTTTAACTGTCATAGACTGGGTGATGTTTACAACAGAGGATACCGCTAGAGGAATAAGATGGACAACGTTCACCACACTGGAAGATCTAGAATACGCAGACGATATTGCACTACTCTCACATTCACATCAGCACATCCAAGGAAAAACAGACAGACTTAATTAATACAGCCAACAAGTGGGACTGAATATCAATCTAAAGAAAACAGAAACTGTGTCACTCAATGTAATAAATCCTGAGCCCATTAAAATAAGGGGACCAGAAGCTGGAGCAAACAAATACTTTTACATATCTAGGAAGAATAGTAACCAGACGGCGGAACAAGCAAAGACATCAGTAACAGAATTAATACAGCCAGAACAGCCTTTGCAAATCTAAACAACACTTGGAAGTCTTGTGATTAAATAACAGTTTACAAAAATGAAGTGATTTTTAACCGCCTTGTACTTCTATAACCACGAATGAATGAATAATAACTACTTAACTTTCAAATTAGTTTCAGTCTCTTCAATTTCTGTAAAAGGAGGGGTCAAAAAATCATTGCCAGAGTAGGCTGATCAAAGAGCATCCGATTTGCCGAGTGTGTTGTTGTTGTTGTTGTTGTTTAACTAGGGGGCCGATCATAAATTACGTAAAGCAAAGAAGCGGAGACGGGGGTTGCCGAGATGTTACGCCTTGTTGGGGGGTGGGGGGGGGGGGGGGGGGAGGTGGTTCTGATACGTTGTGGTTTTTGTTACGGACATGTTACGGGGGAGGAAATGTCAAAAATTTAGTGTACGTAATTTGTGAATGGCCGCTAGGACTGCTGAGCTTCTCGCTCTTTTGCAGCCAATACCGAGTTGAAGCCTCTTTGGTATTATCTACACTGTAGATCTAGGCTTTTCCTGTGGCTTTTCCTGCCATTCCGAAACGTGTTGAGCTGAGGTCATGGACTCCAGTTTATCCAGCTGACATTTAAAGGATTGTCACATCTAGTAGTGGAAGAAGCGTGTGGCATACTGTGCATTCCCCGACATCCAAGGTGGCACTCCAAATATGGAAAACTAAAAATTATGTGCTCTGGTTCTGGGCCCTCCAATGACGGTGTAATTGGCCTCACAGATAGAAGTTCACTACCACATATGTATATTATTGCATTGTGCATAGCCAGTGGTCATATAAGGACGACTCCAGATATGCCTCCATGCATTAGCAGAGAAGTTAGATCCCTTCTCTCGTGGCAAAGTTACCGGGCTCCAGGTTCGGTAGCATTACGCTCCAAGTCTACCCATCTGTTAATGTGTACCTTACTCTGCTCTTGAGTTAGGGGAGGCAAAATCAGCACCCAACATCATAAAGCTGGACAAAGTATACAGATTTTAAACACTCCATTCCCCTACGGCAGTATATGCCATGGGACTACTTTACCTTTTAGGCTTATCAAGTTCTGACACGTTCAGCGTGTTTAGAGAGCAGTGTGGACCACATTATGTGGGGCTGCAGAATACCGTGGCTATATTTATCAGCAAGGCAAAAACCACATCCAAGAAGTAACAGAATTTCATAAATGCATTTTCGTAAATGCGTAAAACAAATAAAGATTGAAGCGGCATGACACGATGACCAACGTAAAACCGATGACAAAAACCAGACAAGCCCCAGTTTAACAATAGATGTCAAGAGGAAGCTGGCGATGGATAGGGCCCGTACTGAGAAAACCTGTGGATAGCATTTCAAGGCGGGGATTGCACTGGAATCCTAAAAGTATGAGGGGGAAGATGGATAATGAAAAACGCATGGAGAAGAAAACTGGAAACATAAATGTAAGGGATAATGAAGACATGTGTAGACAGCTAGGGACAAGAGGACTTTGTGTAGACAGCTAGGGACAAGAGGACTATGTGTAGACAGCTAGGGACAAGAGGACTTTGTGTAGACAGCTAGGGACAAGAGGACTTTGTGTAGACAGCTAGGGACAAGAGGACTTTGTGTAGACAGCTAGGGACAAGTGGGCTTTGTGTAGACAGCTAGGGACAAGAGGACTTTGTGTAGACAGCTAGGGACAAGTGGGCTTTGTGTAGACAGCTAGGGACAAGAGGACTTTGTGTAGACAGCTAGGGACAAGAGGACTTTGTGTAGACAGCTAGGGACAAGAGGACTTTGTGTAGACAGCTAGGGACAAGAGGACTTTGTGTAGTGTCACGTAGGTCTTTATATCATTAAATTGCCTACATCTTCTTCCTATTCTCTCACCCGCATCCTTTATTTTATTATCTTTCCTTACTTGTTTTTTCCTGTATTTTTCGCATCACTCGTTTGCGAAAAAATATTTTCTTCAGTATTCTCAAACTTTACCTTGTGTTTTTCTCATACTGGGATACTGTTGCGGGGCTTTATACGATTCACTTCTTTTATTGTTGTTGCGGCCCCGTCTTCTATTTCAGTGGTCGTTGTGGAAAGCCACCGTTCTCATTGATTCAATAAGCTTCTTAGTTCTGGTCATTTGATTCATTAATTCTTGATCGTGCTATTGTTGGAATAGTTACGCGAATGTGAGTTAATACTTTCTGTCTGTCACAAGGTTTGAACTCAGTATCATAATTGTTGAATTTGTAACTTCAATGAACGTGATAAGTCTCTTCTCGAGTCCACACAATTTTTAATATACATTTCAAACAGTAGACAGTCCATGGAGGTTGATTATGAAAACATTATATATTAGAATTGAATCATACATCATAAATGCTATCCATGCATTATAGTCCTGGTCCAATAATATGCAACACTATAGTCAGAACGTCGTAACTATATGTACGCGCGGTTGGGACATCCAACGGCCGACAATGAGATTAGACGTCTGGCGATATAAAACGAATGTGGACCATAATTTCATCCTTCCTTGACTTTAGTTAAAATTACTAACCTCGATACATTCCTCTCTTCATAAGAATATCGGACTGACCCATGTCCGTACTGCAATAACATATGTGCGGCAATATCATGCCTACCACTGGAAGGATTATAGGACACGTCTTATCCGTTTGACGGTCATCTAAGAAAAGGGTGTGGTAACCTAGTCACGGTGCGTGACATACCAACGCATACACGTCATAATCAATCGTGTGTATCGCGTACACTAACTAACAATTATTTACATTATATTAAACGTAGTCACCTATTAATCTTATGCTGTTAACCTCTAGCAGACCATGCCAATAAAATACCTTAACAATTCCCTGTCCACTGGGGGAAAAAAAAATCTATCTAATAGATTTTTTTTTAACAAAAACCCATCTGAAAAAATACCAATATGTTAACAATATCAAAAAAAAAATTTAACGAGATTGCGGCATATGGCCTACGACGTTCTGTCTAGAACCAATGTCGTGGTCATGTCGACTAACCAATAGTCATGTAATATATTCATTATTTATATCATAAATAAATATAAATGGTAATAAGAACTAAAAGAGAATGGTAATGTCGATCTCTAATTAAATAATTAATTAACTTAAAATATGTCGTGATAAAATGTCATGTCAGACTAATTTAAAGTGTTAAAATTAAACTAAATAACTATACTAGGTATGGAATAAGAATAAGTTGTTGAAAATCTAATGTAAGAAAAATGAGAGGATCTGTTAAAGAAAGACATAATAACGAATAAAGAATAAATTAGAGAAAGAAAAAAAAATGATGTATAAATTTAACTAAGTTATGTGTGTTGAACATCAAGTAAGTGTAGTATTAAGTTATTAATACCTTTCTAACTAATTTAAACAATAGTATGCAATATAATCATGTAATTCTAAGAATATAATCAAAGAATTATGTGAGTTTTCTTTTCTTTCTTTCATTTTTTTAAGTTTCATTCATTTTTTTAAAATTCAACTCACTTGTCATTTTAATGTGGATTAGTTTTAAAGAATAAATTAAAGTAATTAACATTGGATATGAAGATCCATTCGTAGTCTTGATCCTTGAATTTCCATTAGACAAAATGTTCAAGTATTCTGAATCACGTTATATAACGAATTAGTTCGACTGGAATGTCATTTATTTTCTCCGAAGTGTTTTGAAACAATGTTGTGACAAATGTAAACCAGGAAAGTCCCGGTGTAAAGACGAATATAGTGTCAATTGATTGCAGTCACTTTGCGTATAATTTGCCTATAGAAAGCAGCTGAGTAAATGGTTCATTCATGTGTCAAAAAGCAACGATGGTGCTATGTTCTTTGATTAAGTTTCTCTGTACATAGTATTGTCTTTGCGACAAACAACGTAAATTAGGAATCGACATCATTAGGATTTCGAGATAATGTATCTGCCAAGATGTTGTCGGATCCTGTGATGTACTCGATTGAAAACTCGAAGGGTTGGAGGAGTATAGCAAATCTGGTCAATTTTGGACTCTTGTGATTTGCTCGTTGTAGTGATGCTACGGCCCTTTGATCGGTTTGTACTACAAAAGGGGCTCCCAGTAGGAATTTTTCTAGTTTGGTTATCGCCCACACGACGGCTAAGAGTTCGCGATCAACCGTAGAGTACTTCACTTCTGGTGGTTTCAGTTTTCGTGACACGTACAAGTTTGGATGGAGGATGTCGTCATGGTATTGGAGCAAACATGCGCCAATTCCGTAGTTACTCGCATCTGTACGAAGAATGAACTTTTTAGAAGCATCAATTAATCTCAAAATAGGTGGATTTGAAAATATAGAAATTATTTGCCGAAAAATTCTGTCACATTCGTCAGTCCATGTCACTTTCACTGGCATGTTCTTCTTTAGTAATGAGGACAATACAGCAGTGATGGATGACAAGTTAGGTACGAATCTACTGTAATATTGGACTAGACCTAACAAGCTTCTCACTTGTTTCTTCGTTTGAGGAACGGAAATGTTTAAAATTTTTGAAACTGTACTGGGTAATGTTCGGATATATCCAGCTCCAATAATGTGACCCAAAAAAGTGATCTCATGAAATGCTACCTGTAATTTTGTAGGTTTAGCAGTTAACTTGTACCTTCTCAAGGTATCAAAAACGTATCCAAGACCCAAAAAATGTTCCTCAAAAGATGAACTAAACAAGCATATGTCATCTATATATGTAATAATGTCTGGTCTACCTGAAAAAATGTGTCGCATCATGCGAACAAAGGTAGCTGGAGCGTTAACCAGCCCAAAAGGCATCACGTTCCACTGGTATAGACCTAGCGGAGTTGAAAACGCTGTGTAGTATTTTGCTTTTTCGGTTAGTGGTATCTGCCAATAACCTTTAGTTAAGTCTATCTTAGTAAATATAGTTGCTGTCGATAGACGTGGCAGTAAGTCATCGAGAAGTGGATGTGGTTCGCTATCAACTATCGTTTGTGCATTTAATTTTCTATAGTCGACGCATAGTCTAATGTTATTGTCCTTCTTTCGGACAATAACTAATGGAGAAGAAAATGGGGAATTACTAGTTTCGATAATTCCTAAAGATAACATCTGTTCAAGTTCCTTAGTAGTTTTAGTAAGAAAGTGTATAGGAACAGAATAAGGATGTACCCGAATTGGAGTATCCTCGTTAAGAGTGATGTCATGATTAATGACTGATGTGCGACCTGGAACATCGGTCAACACATCTGGATAAGATTGTAGCAGATCAGCAATCTTTTGATGCTGTTGCGGTGTAACCGACGAAGAGATGGTTACGTCCCGCCAAGATTCGCTAGATTGTACTACAGGTACAGGTAAAGCTAACTGTACCTCAGGAAAAGAAGATTCTTCTTCCTGGATAACGGATAAATTAGAATAGTGACATGTAGGTCTGAAAGTGTCATCTAATTCATGAAAAATAGCTTGTAGATGTTCAGGTCGAGTATGAAATTGCTTGAGCATATTTATGTGAAATATTTTGTGATGTCCCTTAATGTCCAGGACATAATCAACATCAGAAATCTTATTGATAACCTGGTAAGGACCATTCCACGAGATTAGTAGTCTATTATTGTTATGTGGCAATAACACATAAGCTTGATCTCCTGGAAATAATTGACGTAATCGTCTATTACTGTTTTGGAAAGTTCTAGCTTTCTCTTTCGCAGCCTCAGATGAAGCTGTTGCCATTTGACAGGCATCAATAATGTTATTCCGGAGATTAATTACATATTCATAGGATGACTGAGTGTCCTGAGTCATCTCAGAATCGATTAATAAATCTTTTATCAGTCCCATAGGACCTCTTGGAGGAGCGCCAAAGACTAAATGAAACGGAGAGAAGCCAGTTTGTTCATTTGGCACCTCTCGATAAGCGAATAACACCGCTGGTAGCACTCTGTCCCAGTCCTGTGGATGGTTAACTGTAACTTTATGTAGCATTTGTTTGAGTGTACGGTTAAGTCTTTCTACAGCACCATTACTCATTGGGTGATAAATGCTGCTGAGGTTTCTATCTATTTGCCAAGTCTTCATTACCTCCGTCATAGTCTCAGATATAAATTGAGAACCATGATCTGACAAAAGTTTTCTAGGAAAACCTACTCTAGAAAAGATCAAGTGTAGTGCATCAGCTACATCTGTGGTGGTGGTTGTTTTTAATGGGATGGCTTCTGGCCATCGTGTGCATAAATCGATGCAAGTGAGAATAAACCTATGTCCTCTGGCTGATGGTAAAAGTGGGCCAATGATATCAATGGCCATTTTGTCGAAAGGTCTCACCGATATATCACAAGCCTGAATAGGCGCCGTGTGAAAGGCTCCCCGTGCTTTCACTTCTTGGCATATCGTACAGGAGCGTACGTACTGTGAAATATCTCGTGATACTCCCGGCCAAAAAAAAGAAGATAATACTCGTGAACGTGTACGAGTATAACCCATGTGACCTGCACACTTAGAATCATGTGCATGTTGAAGTATGTACCGCCTAAAAGCAAAAGGTACCATGACTTGTTGTCTTATCTGAGTTTTATCCATAAAACATCTTAATAAAATGTCATTTTTAATACTAAACCACTGACTATAATTTATGTTCCTAGAAAGATTGTCATCTTTGTTGACCAGCGTAAAAAATTTTGTTAGTGACCTGTCTTCCCTCTGTTTTGCAGCAAATGATACTCGGTCAATAGCAGAATGAATCTCGATATTTTCATGATCATTTGTTTCCTTGTTTTCCGTGTCTATAGTCTCTAATTGTTTTGTATGTGCTCTGGTTATTGCTGCATTTCCGATGTATAGATTATTTTTTTCCCATTGAATAATCTCATCTGGTGTGCAATCTTTACTCCCGTGTATGCATCCCACCATAAGGTCGGCAATTGGGTTTCTTAACATGCATGCTTTAACATTGCCTGTGAAGAAAGGTGTGTCAATGTAAATAATAGCTGTTGGATAATATTCTATGGTTCCCCCAAAAGTCATGCACCTGACATGTTCTCCAGTTGCACAATTTGGATGAACAAGTGTCTGACGGATTCCGATCGTGGTCGATCCCGAATCTCTTAAGACTGAGACGATGGATCCATTAACTTTTCCTCTGTTGAAGATCAGTGATCCTGTTCCGTCATTGACTGCTAGACTGACTTCTGGTAGAATATGACCGCAGTTCAGAACTGTCTCTTTTGCTTTCTGAAATATAAGATTACATGTTGGGCAACTATTTGCCACGTTATAATTCATTGCAAAACAAGTAGACGATGACTGTATTTTGTTATCAGTAGTTGAACTCTGAACCCTAGGGGTTGTAGCAGTAGTAACAGCTGCCCCTGTATTATGGTTATAAGTTGTCGATCTACGAGAATGAGAACGATGACGAGAATAATTAGATGAATTATCCCGTTGTCCTCTATTGTAACTGTTATCTCGATGTCTCGAGTTATAATTATCGCTATTGTTCCACTTGTAATCATTATTATAGTTATATGATCGATTATAACTTGAGTTACGTGGATTACTGTTATTTCTTGACTGAGGTGAATAGTTTCTGGTTTGTTGTCGTCCTCTATTAAAGTTATTGTTAAAGTTATTCTGTCCCTTATGAAAATTAATGTCATAGTTTCCTTTGAACCTACCCCTGTCTACACTGTGTGTTCTAGGTTTGTTATGATTATGATATGCCATATTGGAGGCTACAGGAAGTGGTTCTCTTATCAATGTGCCAGAAATATTAGCATTCGGATGAGCTGTGCAGTAATTTAAAGAAATTTTTTCTAACTCATCAATAGATTCTGGTTTTCTTTCTTGCAGATAAGCAAAGAATGGTGGGCTGACAGACGATAATACTTTATCCCTCAATAACAAATCGACTAACTTGTCGTAGGATTTGTTGACACCTGCCAGTTCAACCCATCTGTTAAAAGTATTGCGTATGTTAGCAATAAAACCTGTGAAATCTCTATTGTTATCTGGCAACAAACTTTTAAAACGCAATCTACATGCCTCTTCGTTCAAGTGGAAACGACGTAGTAACAACGTCTTAATGGCCTCATAGTCTGTTGATAGTGTTGGATCTATATTTTGTGCTGCACTTGCAGGTTCGCCATCTAGAAATTCCTTAAGTTTCAGTGCCCATGCCGCTTTGTCAAGGTTATTCACCTTACATATGTCCTCAAAGCGCGCGAGCCACGATGAAAGGTCATCTACGTGTAACTTGAATGGAGGCAGCTTAAAGTAATAATTACCTTTAAGTCGTGTGGATGAAGATCCAGATTGAGCAGTATCATTTTGGGTTGCTGCAGCGCCCTGTGAATTAAGTTTTGCTGTTTCTAATTTAAGTCGTTGCAATTCCATTTCTTGCTGCAGTATGATTTCTTGTCGTTTCAATTTATTCTCTTCTTCAATCCGTAGGATTTCATCTCTTGCTATCTTTCTTTCTTCTTCTTGTCTTAATTCTGCCTTCTTTTCCTCCTCTTCTGCCTTATATTTTGCAAATTCAGCCAATGCATAAGCCTCGAGAAGTTCTCCTTTTTTCCCAAAATCTTTACCATTTTTAATAAAATAGTCTAAGTTAAGCATCTTGACGTTAATATTGTACGTAATGGTTATGTAATAATCACCAATAAATTTTAAGTAATTATTATACTTATTCAATTTATGAATAGTCGATATAAACAATCATAATATTATTGAACTTAATCTGGGAATGTTCAATTTAATTAATTGTAATATTATCTAACTATTATTTGTAGATTCCATACATAGACATACTATGTTGGGAAAATATTACATATATACTCGTTAATATATCATAAATAGTTATGATATTTATCTATTTCGGGTGCTGAATTACTATCATGCACCTAATAATAAATAGTATTATTCCTCAAGTATTATATCATTCAGTCAGTGATATGTGCTAAGTAAATCATTTAGTAATGGAAAAAATGTACCAAATAATATACACTATGTCCTTTATATGCAGGACAGACTAAAAAGTCAAATTATTTTATAAATATATATTATTATTATATTATGCCTTAATCATGAGCTATAAAGTGCATCGCCCATTTCTTGGACTACCACTGCAAATTGGTGCAAAGTCCCTAATTCTCCTTAAAAGTCATTAAATTTTAATTATATTCATATACACTCTTATTAAGCAAGAAATTATATTATTAGTGTTAAATCATGAACAGATGAAATGAGGACATACGATACGATGGGTAAACCAAGGATAAACAAACCATATTATCACGAAACAAGACGTTTCTACAATAAAAATTGATATTATGAAACCAAATCTGCAAACCGGAAATATAGAGTAGGGTGAAGGTTAACTGAATATAGAGTTAAATCTGCGTACACAAAAATTAATGACGCAAACATGGACTCATTGACGGTTATACAAAAAAAAATGAACTGAATAATAGCAAGATCAGAAAGAACAAGATAGATTACTAACATTGTTACCAAACTAAATAGAATTTAAACTGAATACGATAAAATACACCGATTATTTCACCAAACTAGACATCTAACATATACTGTGAATTAAATGCAGTCCCGAACGAAACAAGCCCCGGAAATGTCATCGACGCGTTCTCCGCGAAATGCGATTTAATTCACTACCCTAAAGACCGTTCAGAATGAATATCGGCAATCCGTAGAGCCATAATTTATTCATTCTGAATCTCCACTCCAACCTCCCACAAATTAGGCACAGCACAAACAATGAAAACAAATATAACGTGCATATAAAATATATAGAACGGACATGCCTGCAAAATGTGAATTAGACTCAGTGATGTTTCTTATGAATGACAACAGTCACGAACTGAGACTTATCTTTTAACCCGTCGTCCGATGCGATCTTCACCAACGGCCTAGACTAGAGGATAGGACTGTTTGCTCCTTGTTGGTAAATAATGTCTTTTCAATCCTATGATCTACTGAGAAGTTGTATTCTTGAATGAAACATTAGGTGAGCTGGCATCGTCCTTCGATCGTTGGCTTGTACACGGAATATTGTGACGTCACTGATTTTTGCATAGTTACACAAGCCACGTCATGTTCGGAATCATGTGACTTGAACGTTTTCTTGTAATCGTAAACAGTCCGTGAAAGTATGTAAACAAGAAAAATTTCTTTCTTCCTTCGTTCCCCACAATGGCCACCACTTTGTTGCGGGGCTTTATACGATTCACTTCTTTTATTGTTGTTGCGGCCCCGTCTTCTATTTCAGTGGTCGTTGTGGAAAGCCACCGTTCTCATTGATTCAATAAGCTTCTTAGTTCTGGTCATTTGATTCATTAATTCTTGATCGTGCTATTGTTGGAATAGTTACGCGAATGTGAGTTAATACTTTCTGTCTGTCACAAGGTTTGAACTCAGTATCATAATTGTTGAATTTGTAACTTCAATGAACGTGATAAGTCTCTTCTCGAGTCCACACAATTTTTAATATACATTTCAAACAGTAGACAGTCCATGGAGGTTGATTATGAAAACATTATATATTAGAATTGAATCATACATCATAAATGCTATCCATGCATTTAAGTCCTGGTCCAATAATATGCAACACTATAGTCAGAACGTCGTAACTATATGTACGCGCGGTTGGGACATCCAACGGCCGACAATGAGATTAGACGTCTGGCGATATAAAACGAATGTGGACCATAATTTCATCCTTCCTTGACTTTAGTTAAAATTACTAACCTCGATACATTCCTCTCTTCATAAGAATATCGGACTGACCCATGTCCGTACTGCAATAACATATGTGCGGCAATATCATGCCTACCACTGGAAGGATTATAGGACACGTCTTATCCGTTTGACGGTCATCTAAGAAAAGGGTGTGGTAACCTAGTCACGGTGCGTGACATACCAACGCATACACGTCATAATCAATCGTGTGTATCGCGTACACTAACTAACAATTATTTACATTATATTAAACGTAGTCACCTATTAATCTTATGCTGTTAACCTCTAGCAGACCATGCCAATAAAATACCTTAACAGATACGTAATTTTATTACATAGATGTCAGTCAGACGTGAAGTGCGATTTAGTTGCAGTCCATCTCAGACATCGAGCCGACTTGGGTCTGCACCTTCAGATGACACGACACTCCTGAGTTAGATTCTCGACGTAAACGCGTGAGAAGGCTATGAGAGAGCCGACATCCGTCTGCATTTTTCACCGGTCAGCGTGAGGTGCGAAGTAGTATAAGTGTCAGTTCAGAGTTTCGTCGAAATAGCTCCGGCGAAGTGTGAAAATCGCCCATGCACTGCAGACGGTTGTCTGAGATTTGCAACTGACACGCGCTTTTCCCGGTCAGTTTGTTAACGCAGGTGCGTAATCGCCCTGGTGGCAGTTACGACACGCCTCTAAGTTAAACGTAGCTGTTATGAGAAGGGGGAGAGATCGGGGCGGGGGAGATAGTTCATCCTTTGTCTGGTTTAAAATATTAACCTAGTTTGAAACTTTATTTTCATTCTTTCTCAATAAATCGCAGTAGACAGGTGGTTCGCGAAGAGTAGAGCTGTATAAGCGAAGTTTCTTAGTTTGTTGCGACAATGTGTCGAACTTCTAGACTTCCATAAATATAAGCGTATAATTCTTAATTGTGCGATATCCTGTAGTGCTGTGTTTGAGGTAAATATATTATTATCTAGTATTTTGTGAAGTGATTAAGTGTTAAATTGCCGATTTTATTTCACTAGTTAGACTGTGTGCAGAATGAATATTTTGATAGTTTGTTATTTCTTTAATCGACGAGTTGCAGTGGAAATACAAAATAAATTGTATTTTTAGCTTACTAAACAAGTAGCTGAAATGAGTTTAATTTAACTGTTAAATACTCAGTCGAAACTGTTTTAATAACTAACTTATAAATGCTAGATGCGACATCAGTGAATATTGACGGAATACGCACCATATTCCTAATTCCTGATGATCGATTTTATATAACTTATTTCACCGGAAGTTTAAATAATAAGTCAAGCTGTAGGCTTGCTGTTTTAAATGTAAGTTATATTGAGTACATAATATGTAAATGATTTATATTTGCTTTTCCTTTTATACAGTGAAATACTGGGGTGACCCGAACTTTACCAGCATTTAATAAGAGTTTCATACTTGTGAAGAAATAGACAGTCCTTACTTTGAACCACGTGGGTTTCTCAAGTAACACTGATCTGACAGTGCTTATGCCCACAGAGTTAGACAGAAACACTATATCCCACTAACGGGTTTTCAAAGACTGTAATGATCAATACTGGGCCTGTGAACCAGATCTTAATTTCTTCCATAAACTCTACGTAAATTTTCTGCCTGGCGGCGAGAATAATTACAATCAATAACATTAACGTTCCGACATCGTTGACAAGTGAGTGGGGAACTAAGATTTTCTGTTTGAGAGAAGTTGTCCACCGGTCATCTTCCTAATTAAGGGAAACTTCGTGTTCTGATATTTTGTGCTCGTTTAAGCCTAATTCTTACCTCGTAAGTCAAGTGACATTAACTTTAGTCTGAAATAACTATCGCCTGAAGCAGACGCTCCCCAGATCCATTTTGATGAAACCAACAAACAAATCTGCAGAGCTGGGATCTGTTTCATTAAACGACAGTAACAGATAAAAAGTGTGAGTGTCCAAAATTTGCGCCAGCCGGCGAAACCACAACACGATTGTAAGTATATCAGGGCCCTGATGAAAGAACCGAGTGAAAGTGACGAAAGGATGTTCGTTGTATAATACACTCACTTGTTATATTTGTTTTTTTTCCCTTAGGCGAGATTTGCTGCTTAAGTAACGTGTTCCTTTAGAATAGATACTGCTGTCAAAGTCAGTCTATACCTTCAATGGGGAACAATATTAGACCCTAACCACATGCATCTATAACTCTTTGGGCCATCATCTGTCATCCTAACGGGGCTGTGGGCTAAACCTAGAGTTAAGATCATAACGGGGCTATCATCTGTTGCTGTCATTTTTGACGGAGTCATCTGTCAAGTTATTTGCTTATGTTTTTATCATAAGAATAATTGTGTCTTTACCTGCGATGTCAGGTTGATTAGGGGTTGTCTTCCCTTGTTTATTCATTCATTGTGTTTGACCTTTAGGGTCAAAGGTAGACAGTTCGGGCGTATGCCCATGGGCAGGTTTTTTTAAGCGAGAGTTGAGTTAGACTTCCGGCAAGCCGGGGAAGTGTCCTGGTTTCTGAAGGGACGAGAGTCCATTGTGTTTTTCGGGGAGAATCTTCGAAGTGACTGCATTGGCAGTTTTCCCCAGTGAATCTCTGTGCGTTGGAATGACAGCAGAGTTCCTTGTTAAGTTCTGTGGACTCGGTTACAGGTAATACCGACTTTTTCCATTACTATGCTTTCGGTAGCAGAACATGTTAGAAGATTGCCTAGTCTGTGAACTGCAGCTCACCGGTCCTCCATTTCAGAACTTATATGTTGTGCTCAAGGTAGCCATTCAAGACTATTAGTCTTCATACCATCCAGAAATCCAGTGACGAAGATATATTGTGGGAGCCGCAGATTGGCGGCATATTTATGTCTACAATAAGCATTACTGCAGGGTTGATGGTAACCTGCTTATCAGAAGTACACAGCCGACGTCAGAACGAGGCCTGTGTTTTCGGCTATTATACTACAGCCTGATAATGTGCAATTGGCGGGGAATGCCAAGTTGCACCTATGTGTCAAAGTGATTAAGGTATCTGACGCGTTTAGTCAGTAATCCCAGGGCGACGCCACGAACTGTCCTTATTGAAGAACATTGTATTGACCATGCACGAATATTCAAATGTTTACCAGCTTGCTGAATGCCTAATGTATACCTATCGATTTCCGGTCAGCATGACCTTGTTTACACTGACTGTTCCTGTTGATACCATGTGTGTTCTCGTCAATAAATGTTTTGAAACGTGTCTGCAGTGTCCAAGCATCCTTGACTACTGCATGTGAGTGTATGGGTTGCAGGGTCTACATACATACTAGCCTAAACACATTCGCGCCTTCATTCGCACCCACACTCAGTTCATCATCCGCTCGCACTACACACCTAACAACATGTATACTGTCTTGGGCCAGTGATCACCTCAACAAGAGAAAAGTACAGTTACATCATCCTTGTAGCATTTTCCTTGAATTTTATGACTATTTGTATATGTTTTTCCTTGATGTAATTTTTGGTGTTGTGAGAAGATTTTTTTAGATGATAATAATAAAATCTCTCTTGAACTAAATCATTGCGTTGGTCAGCTCGTTCAAATAATACATATATTCATGGTTATAGATTTCCCACGTCTGTGTGTTTAACTGTCGTCACGTGTATGTGCGTGCCCGTGAGTAGATAGAGATTTATGTAATATATATCTCTGGTTTAGACTGTCTGACAAGTTAAAAGCGGTCGTAGAAGATAGGTGAGAGAGAGAAGATTATCTCGATTCTCAAAGACAGCCTCTATATCACATTCTATCATCTCACGTGTGGAAATTCTATTGCTTTTCACCAGCTCACACTGTGACTATCACTCATTCCAACCTATTCAGAAGGGACCAAACCCAAGTCTTAATTCTCCTATCTAAAATCTACGACAAATGTGGTCTCGTCCGATGGATTTTTGAACTTAGAATAGGAAGACGAGTACGACAAACGTGGACTCGTCTATCTGGATTTTGTACTTAAGATTCTTTATTCTGTAATAGAGTAAGAGTGTGATGTCTTGTGAGTTTTGTATCTTTTAAAAATAATTTATCCCCTAGACTAACGATCTGTTTACGAGCGTGCTGACCACACAAACTGATAAGTTTTTTCCACAGCATTAAGAAATAATATACATTTCAGTTACAGGTTGATTGTCGGAATATATGTTAATTACTGATTTTGTAATACTAAACGCTGGTAAAGTGGTGAGTGTATAACATTCACTGGGTTTTGAAGAAGTAGGTGTTTGAGCAAAAGCTAAGGAGTGAGTTTCGGACTATTTGTCCAGATTAATTGCCTCCCTTACCCTAACTGTCTTCAGGGGTGAACTTATAGTGGATTTTATAATTAAGGGATTATTTTTCTCTTTAATTTTTGCAATAATTATTTTGCTTTTCCACTGTAGCAACTTATTTTTCAGAAGTAATCTTAACTACCATTTAGTTGGCGTAGTCGTGTTTTGCATTAAGTGCTTTATTGCCGATAATAGCAGCGATAGTTAGATTTTACTTTGGAGGAGGTATCCCAGCGTTAAGGATATCATCTTTTGAATTTTTGGTACATTTTTTTCTCGTAAGTGGTAGGAGTCAGTGTATCCTTTTTCCTATTTTCTTTCTCCACTGGTCTCAGTCACTGACATAATATGGCCGAGAGGGCAAAGCTTAGACAACTCCTCAGGGAGGAAGCGAGAGAGGAGGGACTGGAAGGAGAGGAAGCGAAAGCATTTGTCAGAGACGAACTTGAGAGATATGATGCGGAGAGGAAAACAGCTGAAGCTTTGCAGCAGAAGAAAATGGACGAAGAAATGGAAATTCGCAGGATGCAGCATGAGGAAAGAGAGAAAGAGAGGGAGAGACAGCATGAGAAGGAGAGAGAAGAGAGACAGCAAGAGTTGGCTCTTAAAACTCTAGAATTCCAAAGTCGTGGTGCTGCCTCTACCTCCAGCAATGGAGAGTCTTCTCCTCATTCTTCCTTAACTGATCCTTCTAACAGTCAATCTCTACACCTCACGGCTATGTCTTTTCCGCTAGAATCTTTCCCTTGTCCAAATGAGAAGATTGACACTTGGCTAGAAAAATTTGAGAAAATTGCAACTCTGTACGGTTTAGAGAGGTCGCGTTGGAACATGAAGCTTTCCCAGGCTTTGAAAAGTTCTGCGTATGATGTTTACGCCAAACTGGAAAGCAGCCAACAAGACAACTATGATCTGTTGAAGAAAGCGTTACTGGAGCGCTTTGAAATGAACGCTCTCAAATTTTTGCAACTGTTTCGCAACAGCAGAAAGGAGAATTCTGAATCTTTTCACCAGTTCTCTTCCCGTCTAAAGGGATATTTGACAAAGTGCCTTGAGCTCTCGCAGCTCCCCTCTACCTATGAAGGTCTTGAGGAATTTGTTTTAACAGAACAAATAAAGAACACTTTGTCTGCTGATACCCGGAGATTTCTCGCTGAGCAGGGGGCAGAAAAACTTGAAGACATTTTGGAAAAGTCTGAGCGTTACCATAATGCGCTGGCTGAACTACCGGCCACAAAGCGGAAACCGACAGAGGAGCATTTTCGAAAACATAACCTAGAGCAATCTTCTCAGGCTTCTAACCAAAATAACCACAGAGAAACTGGACCTCAAAACCCCCCTCCTGAAAAATCCAAGTTCTACAAGAACAAGTACTCCAACCACCCCAAACAGTCTGATCAACCCGACCGTCCTTCATGGCAGCGCGGCCAGAAAGGTCAAGGTGGCAAAGGGAGAACCCCTGAGCACGGGACATATGATCAGAGCGAGCATACCGAGCCGAAACGCATAGGATGCTTATTGACAGTCTCGCAAGGCGGAATTATTGACAGTGATTCCCAACCTGTTGGGGATAGACCCTCAACGCGAGGTACTGTTACTTTGAACGGTTCTCAAACTTCTTGCTTATTTGACACGGGGCTTTCTTATGATTTCATTGTTGCCAGGAACCTGGTTAAACCCGGTCAAGAGACAGGAGAGACCGTCAAACTTTGTGGAGTACGTAAGAGTGATGCACCTACAGCGCTTCCCATCGCATTGGTGGAGATACACTCTGACTTTGTCAGAGGTGTGATCAAAGCGGCTGTTATGGATGATCCCATCTACCCAGTCATACTTGGCGGGAGATACGTGTGTATTGGGAAACCGGAAGAGCCGATTGTGGCAGCAGTAACTACAAGAGGGCAAACCAAGAAGGAACGGGAGCCTGCGCCTAATTTGTTACCCATGGAACTTAAAGAAGCGCAATACAAGGACCCTACTTTGGCACCCTGCTTTAGGAAACTGCCCATGGCTAAGGAACCCAAACAGCACGGGGACATTTTTTCTGAGGATGGCGTACTTTATCGGAGAACGGGCAAGCCTGACCAAGGTTACAACCAGCTCCTAGTACCGAAACAGTACAGAAGCCAAATCCTAGAAATGGGGCACTCTCTTCCCTTCAGCGGACATATGGGACAGAACGCCACAAACCAACGTATAACCACTCATTATTGGTGGCCAGGAGTAAATACTGATATTATCAGATATGTTAAATCCTGTGCCCAGTGCCAACGTGTACCACCCAAGCAACGGACACCCCCAGTCCACATGGGTGAAATGCCAATAGTGGGAACACCATTCGAACGGGTTGTGATCGACATTTTAGGGCCTTTCGAAAGGACTAAAAGAAGGAACAGGTTTATCCTGACCTTAGTCGATACATGCACTTTATGGGCAGAAGCTATACCGCTAACATGCGCAGATGCCAAGCATGTCGCAGAAGCCTTCGTGCAGATTTTCACTCGGTTGGGATTCCCTCAGCAAGTGTTGACGGATAACGGATCTCCATACCGAAACCTGTTGATGGATGAGATCGTTAAGATCTTGAGGACCCAACACATCCACACTAAGCCATATACTCCGGACGGAAATGGGCTCGTGGAACGTGCTAATGGAAACCTCACCATGATGCTAAGTAAACTGGCACAAGTGAAACCTGAAGATTGGGATCTTTGTATTCCTGGAGCTTTATTTGGCTACAGAGAATCTCCTCATACTTCCACAGGATTTCCGCCAGCTACGCTTTTATTCGGCAGACCTATTAAGGGCCCGCTTGAAGCCTTACTTCAGTCTCTGACAGACGAGAAGGCGGATGAGACAGTTGTCTCAGCAAGTAAATATGTGTCGGTTTTAAAGGAAAGGTTGAAACTAGGATGGGACCTAGCAACGACTAACTTTAAGCGAGCACGCACCAAGCACGCTAACCGATACAGGAAAGTCGCGAAAGAGAGAGAACTGGAAGCAGGAGAGAAAGTTTTGGTGTTACTCCCTACCGAGAACAACCAACTGAAGATCGGATGGCAAGGGCCGTTTACCGTCCTGAAAAAGATTTCTAAGGCTAACTACCAGATATCTATTCAAGGAATGGAGAAGGTTTTCCATTTAAATCTCTTAAAGAGATACTTGGAAAGACCAGTGCCAACCTCCGACCATCTCCTGACGATCGCCAAAACTGACGAAGATGACGATAGTGGCAGGGAAACTCCACTGCACACAAAGGAAATCTTTGAAAAATGTCAGAAGCGGCGACGCTCTTTCAAGCGCGCATGGGAGACATTCCAGAGGAAGGAAACGTCGGGGCAGACGTCATGAGTAGATATTGGAGAGAGATGGAGGGGGAAGATGAGAAGGAAGAAGACAGACACCCCGAAGCTACGGTTATAGGAAATTTAATTCCATAACGTAGACATGGAGTGCTTCCATATCTTAAGGGGGGACGTCCTGTCACGTAGGTCTTTATATCATTAAATTGCCTACATCTTCTTCCTATTCTCTCACCTGCATCCTTTATTTTATTATCTTTCCTTACTTGTTTTTTCCCGTATTTTTCGCATCACTCGTTTGCGAAAAATATTTTCTTCAGTATTCTCAAACTTTACCTTGTGTTTTTCTCATACTGGGATACGTAATTTTATTACATAGATGTCAGTCAGACGTGAAGTGCGATTTAGTTGCAGTCCATCTCAGACATCGAGCCGACTTGGGTCTGCACCTTCAGATGACACGACACTCCTGAGTTAGATTCTCGACGTAAACGCGTGAGAAGGCTATGAGAGAGCCGACATCCGTCTGCATTTTTCACCGGTCAGCGTGAGGTGCGAAGTAGTATAAGTGTCAGTTCAGAGTTTCGTCGAAATAGCTCCGGCGAAGTGTGAAAATCGCCCATGCACTGCAGACGGTTGTCTGAGATTTGCAACTGACACGCGCTTTTCCCGGTCAGTTTGTTAACGCAGGTGCGTAATCGCCCTGGTGGCAGTTACGACACGCCTCTAAGTTAAACGTAGCTGTTATGAGAAGGGGGAGAGATCGGGGCGGGGGAGATAGTTCATCCTTTGTCTGGTTTAAAATATTAACCTAGTTTGAAACTTTATTTTCATTCTTTCTCAATAAATCGCAGTAGACAGGTGGTTCGCGAAGAGTAGAGCTGTATAAGCGAAGTTTCTTAGTTTGTTGCGACAATGTGTCGAACTTCTAGACTTCCATAAATATAAGCGTATAATTCTTAATTGTGCGATATCCTGTAGTGCTGTGTTTGAGGTAAATATATTATTATCTAGTATTTTGTGAAGTGATTAAGTGTTAAATTGCCGATTTTATTTCACTAGTTAGACTGTGTGCAGAGTGAATATTTTGATAGTTTGTTATTTCTTTAATCGACGAGTTGCAGTGGAAATACAAAATAAATTGTATTTTTAGCTTACTAAACAAGTAGCTGAAATGAGTTTAATTTAACTGTTAAATACTCAGTCGAAACTGTTTTAATAACTAACTTATAAATGCTAGATGCGACATCAGTGAATATTGACGGAATACGCACCATATTCCTAATTCCTGATGATCGATTTTATATAACTTATTTCACCGGAAGTTTAAATAATAAGTCAAGCTATAGGCTTGCTGTTTTAAATGTAAGTTATATTGAGTACATAATATGTAAATGATTTATATGTGCTTTTCCTTTTATACAGTGAAATACTGGGGTGACCCGAACTTTACCAGCATTTAATAAGAGTTTCATACTTGTGAAGAAATAGACAGTCCTTACTTTGAACCTCGTGGGTTTCTCAAGTAACACTGATCTGACAGTGCTTATGCCCACAGAGTTAGACAGAAACACTATATCCCACTAACGGGTTTTCAAAGACTGTAATGATCAATACTGGGCCTGTGAACCAGATCTTAATTTCTTCCATAAACTCTACGTAAATTTTCTGCCTGGCGGCGAGAATAATTACAATCAATAACATTAACGTTCCGACATCGTTGACAAGTGAGTGGGGAACTAAGATTTTCTGTTTGAGAGAAGTTGTCCACCGGTCATCTTCCTAATTAAGGGAAACTTCGTGTTCTGATATTTTGTGCTCGTTTAAGCCTAATTCTTACCTCGTGAATCAAGTGACATTAACTTTAGTCTGAAATAACTATCGCCTGAAGCAGACGCTCCCCAGATCCATTTTGATGAAACCAACAAACAAATCTGCAGAGCTGGGATCTGTTTCATTAAACGACAGTAACAGATAAAAAGTGTGAGTGTCCAAAATTTGCGCCAGCCGGCGAAACCACAACACGATTGTAAGTATATCAGGGCCCTGATGAAAGAACCGAGTGAAAGTGATGGAAGGATGTTCATTGTATAATACACTCACTTGTTATATTTGTTTTTTTTTCCTTAGGCGAGATTTGCTGCTTAAGTAACGTGTTCCTTTAGAATAGATACTGCTGTCAAAGTCAGTCTATACCTTCAATGGGGAACAATATTAGACCCTAACCACATGCATCTATAACTCTTTGGGCCATCATCTGTCATCCTAACGGGGCTGTGGGCTAAACCTAGAGTTAAGATCATAACGGGGCTATCATCCTTGTAGCATTTTCCTTGAATTTTATGACTATTTGTATATGTTTTTCCTTGATGTAATTTTTGGTGTTGTGAGAAGATTTTTTTAGATGATAATAATAAAATCTCTCTTGAACTAAATCATTGCGTTGGTCAGCTCGTTCACATAATACATATATTCATGGTTATAGATTTCCCACGTCTGTGTGTTTAACTGTCGTCACGTGTATGTGCGTGCCCGTGAGTAGATAGAGATTTATGTAATATATATCTGTGGTTTAGACTGTCTGACAATTTAAAAGCGGTCGTAGAAGATAGGTGAGAGAGAGAAGATTATCTCGATTCTCAAAGACAGCCTCTATATCACATTCTATCATCTCACGTGTGGAAATTCTATTGCTTTTCACCAGCTCACACTGTGACTATCACTCATTCCAACCTATTCAGAAGGGACCAAACCCAAGTCTTAATTCTCCTATCTAAAATCTACGACATGTAGACAGCTAGGGACAAGTGGGCTTTGTGTAGACAGCTAGGGACAAGAGGACTTTGTGTAGACAGCTAGGGACAAGAGGACTTTGTGTAGAGAACTAGGACAAGAGGACTTTGTGTAGACAGCTAGGGACAAGAGGACTTTGTGTAGAGAACTAGGGACAAGAGGACTTTGTGTAGAGAACTAGGGACAAGAGGACTTTGTGTAGACAGCTAGAGACAAGTGGACGTTGTGTAGACAGCTAGAGACAAGAGGACTTTGTGTAGACAGCTAGGGACAAGAGGACTTTGTGTAGACAGCTATGGACAAGAGGACTTTGTGTAGACAGCTAGAGACAAGTGGACTTTGTGTAGACAGCTAGAGACAAGAGGACTTTGTGTAGACAGCTAGAGACAAGTGGACTTTGTGTAGACAGCTAGAGACAAGTGGACATTGTGTAGACAGCTAGAGACAAGAGGACTTTGTGTAGACAGCTAGATACAAGTGGACTTTGTGTAGAAGCTAGAGACAAGAGGACTATGTGTAGACAGCTAGAGACAAGAGGACTATGTGTAGACAGCTAGAGACAAGTGGACTTTGTGTAGACAGTTAGAGACAAGTGGACTTTGTGTAGACAGCTAGAGACAAGTGGACTTTGTATAGACAGCTAGAGACAAGTGGACTTTGTCTAGACAGCTAGAGATAAGTGGACTTTGTGTAGACAGCTAGAGACAATTGGACTTTGTATAGACAGCTGGAGACAAGTGGACTTTGTGTAGACAGCTAGAGACAAGTGGACTTTGTGTAGACAGCTAGAAACAAGTGGGCCTTGTGTAGGCAGCTAGAGACAAGTGGACTTTGTGTAGACAGCTAGAGACAAGAGGACTTTGTGTAGACAGCTAGAGACAAGTGGACTTTGTGTAGACAGCTAGAGACAAGAGGACTTTTTGTAAACAGCTAGAGACAAGTGGACATTGTGTAGACAGCTAGTGACAAGAGGACTATGTGTAGACAGCTAGGGACAAGAGGACTTTGTGTAGACAGCTAGGGCAAGAGGACTATGTGTAGACAGCTAGGGACAAGAGGACTATGTGTAGACAGCTAGGGACAAGAGGACTATGTGTAGACAGCTAGGGACAAGTGGACTATGTGTAGACAGCTAGGGACAAGAGGACTATGTGTAGACAGCTAGGGACAAGAGGACTATGTGTAGACAGCTAGGGACAAGTGGACTATGTGTAGACAGCTAGGGACGAGAGGACTATGTGTAGACAGCTAGGGACAAGAGGACTATGTGTAGACAGCTAGGGACAAGAGGACTATGTGTAGACCGCTAGGGACAAGAGGACTTTGTGTAGACAGCTAGGGACAAGTGGACTTTGTGTAGACCGCTCGGGACAAGAGGACTATGTGTAGACAGCTAGGGACAAGAGGACTATGTGTAGACTGCTAGGGACAAGAGGACTATGTGTAGACAGCTAGGGACAAGAGTACTATGTGTAGACAGCTAGGGACAAGAGGACTATGTGTAGACAGCTAGGGACAAGAGGACTATGTGTAGACAGCTAGGGACAAGTGGACTTTGTGTAGACCGCTCGGGACAAGAGGACTATGTGTAGACAGCTAGGGGCAAGAGGACTTTGTGTAGACAGCTAGGGGCAAGAGGACTTTGTGTAGACAGCTAAGGGCAAGAGGACTTTGTGTAGACAGCTAGGGGCAAGAGGACTTTGTGTAGACAGCTAGGGGCAAGTGGACTTTGTGTAGACAGCTAAGGGCAAGAGGACTTTCTGTAGACAGCTAGGGGCAAGAGGACTTTGTGTAGACAGCTAGAGACAAGTGGACTTTGTGTAGACAGCTAGGGGCAAGATGACTTTGTGTAGACAGCTAGGGGCAAGTGGACGTTGTGTAGACAGCTAGGGACAAAAGGACTTTGTGTAGACAGCTAGGGGCAAGAGGACTTTGTGTGGACAGCTAGGGGCAAGAGGACTTTGTGTAGACAGCTAGGGGCAAGAGGACTTTGTGTAGACAGCTAGGGACAAGAGGACTTTGTGTAGACAGCTAGGGACAAGAGGACTTTGCGTGACTTTGTTGAAGTTCCTAAGCTCATCAGGAAGCTGGCGGGCAATGAATGAATAATAAATGCTACAAATATTCCAGCCAGGATTCTAATAACCTCACATAAGTACAGAGAGCCACACTTCTAACAACATTATACATGTACAGAGAGCCACAATTCTAACAACCTCATATAAGTACAGAGAGCCAGAATGAAGTACAGAGGATAATCTCACTAACTGCCATAATAAAATAAGCAAAGAAGTTCTAAGATGTGCCCCAGGGGGAAAGACGAGAGCAGCAGTACGAGAAGACGCAGAGAAAAACAGTAAATATCATGACAAGACGAAACAGCTAAATCGTGAGAAGAACAGTGAATAATAGCCTTCTGGTTGGGTGGAGCAGAAGCTCTGCATCCCGCTTTAAAACAACTGGCGTAGATCACGCAAGTTTTCCCGTAATAGAGCTGAAAAGCTATTATAGATTGTTTAAATGATTTTTTTTTTTAATGGTTGAGGGAAAACATCCGTTTCGCAGTTTACAGTTCGTTTAGAAAACGAAATTACTATTTAACGGAACAAATCCTTGGCAAAACGAAGCAGAACAAAAACTGGTCTAGTGTCATCAGGTACAGCTAACTGGAGAATTTTTGTGTTGAGACCACAGTAAACCCAAGAGCCGAAAGGAAAGGTCTTTACTTACACTGTGACGCAGTCATTGAGACACGAGCTAATCCAGGACATAAGATTCTTTAAATGGTTCAAACAAAGACATGGAGTTCAGAGAATGGAGGTCATAAGTAAATTTGCCATGTTTAAAGATGATGATGAAGATAATAATGATGATAATCATCATCTTCATTTTCCTTTTCGCACCCTATGTAATATGAAACCACCAAAGCAGCTGCCTCCCTTACAGGAAGCTTGCATAAAACATTCACATTATCTTGCAGCAGTGAGTTCTGTGGCAACTAGCCTTACATGTGCCTCATTGCACAACTTCATGTTAGCCATCTTGTACTAACCTGATGGAACAGCGGTCTTATTGCACAACTTCATGTAAGCCATCTTGTACTAACCTGATGGAACAGCGGTCGTATTGCACAACTTCATGTAACCCATCTTGTACTCACCTGATGGAACAGCGGTCTTATTGTACAACTTCATGTAAGCCATCTTGTACTAACCTGATGGAACAGCGGTCTTATTGCACAACTTCATGTAAGCCATCTTGTACTAACCTGATGGAACAGCGGTCTTATTGTACAACTTCATGTAAGCCATCTTGTACTAACCTGATGGAACAGCGGTCTTATTGCACAACTTCATGTAAGCCATCTTGTACTAACCTGATGGAACAGCGGTCTTATTGCACCACTTCATGTAAGCCACCTTGTACTAACCTGATGGAACAGCGGTCTTATTGCACAACTTCATGTAAGCCACCTTGTACTAACCTGATGGAACAGCGGTCTTATTCCAGGAACTACAGGGGGCAATGACTTTAAAAAAAAGATCAAAGTAGTCCCATAGCAACATGCTACCGTAGAGGAGTAAAGTGTTAGAGACTTCACCATACTATTCAGCTTTTTATGAGAGGGTGTGACCAGTTCTCTTTTTCGCTGCCTTTTGCATTTCCTTAACTCAAGAGCGGAGCCAGGTATCCATTTACAGCTGGGTAGATTGGAGCATGATGCTTCCAGGTTGTGATCCCGGAACTCATTAACTGTGACGCGAGAGGAAAACGTTCTAACCGCTTAGCCAAATCGGATGTTCAATGACTATAGACAGGGGAAAAATATATAACAGATGGCTACGCAGTGAGAAAGGAGGAGAAGAAGAAGTAGAGAGAGAGAGCAGAGGCGGATCTACTATGAAGTTTTAGCTTCAGGGCCCCCAAGTCCAGCTTTCTCTATAATACATTTTTTCCCATCCCCCAACAATGTTTTTATAAAAGGGCCCCTCCAAGAGTTCAAGCTTCAGGGCCCCCAAAATGTAGATCCGCATCTGAGAGAGAGGGAGGGAGACAGCGAAAGAAAAGAAGAGAGAGAAAGAAAGGGGGTGGTAGATGTGGACGGATGGGAACAGGACTTCCATTAAGGGCCGTTTGTTTTCATATTATTATAACCTTCACTTCTGTGTTAATTAAACTTCTGCTAACTGACATTCTCACGCCATCTTGTATGCACAAGACCTGGGCAAGCAACAGAAGTGTTTAAAACTGACATATATATTTGGAATACAAAGCCTGTTACATGTTAACACGTGTTTACATGGCCAGGTCACCCGTTTACAATGTTTACTGCCCTTACCGCTCCTAAAATTTTTTGTTGTCATCTTTAGCTGCCGTTGAGTACCTGGGATTCGTTTCCTTCGAGCTGTAGCATCAGAAAATTAGAAAGAGTGTATGCAATTTTCTTTTTTTTTAAAAAAGTGTTTTACCTCTGATGCCAGGTTTATGCAGTAGGAGACTGGGGTTTGAGTCGAAGTCGTTGTGCCATTAACACTTTCCTCAGTGTGTCCTATCCAACGCCAGAGTCTTCTTCTCACGTATTGCTCCACTACCACTAAATGATGCCATTTTTTTCCCTGGACTAATCACCCTGTGACTCATCTATTAGTATATATATTTATTAAAAGAATATCTCGGTTGTGGATCTCGTTTTGGAAAAAGTCAAAATGTGACGTCACACAAAAATATACGAGTTATACTCACTTCTTTCATTAATAAAGTTCCTACTTTAATCGGCATAGTTAACTTTTAACTGCATAAGTTATCTTTTATAAGCGATAGTTAACTTTTAACTGCATAAGTTATCTTTTATAAGCGATAGTTAACTTTTAACTGCATAAGTTATCTTTTATAAGCAATAGTTAACTTTTAACTGCATAAGTTATCTTTTATAAGCAATAGTTAACTTTTAACTGCATAAGTTATCTTTTATAAGCGATAGTTAACTTTTAACTGCATAAGTTATCTTTTATAAGCAATAGTTAACTTTTAACTGCATAAGTTATCTTTTATAAGCGATAGTTAACTTTTAACTGCATAAGTTATCTTTTATAAGCGATAGTTAACTTTTAACTGCATAAGTTATCTTTTATAAGCAATAGTTAACTTTTAACTGCATAAGTTATCTTTTATAAGCGATAGTTAACTTTTAACTGCATAAGTTATCTTTTATAAGCGATAGTTAACTTTTAACTGCATAAGTTATCTTTTATAAGCAATAGTTAACTTTTAACTGCATAAGTTATCTTTTATAAGCAATAGTTAACTTTTAACTGCATAAGTTATCTTTTATAAGCGATAGTTAACTTTTAACTGCATAAGTTATCTTTTATAAGCGATAGTTAACTTTTAACTGCATAAGTTATCTTTTATAAGCAATATTTAACTTTTAACTGCATAAGTTATCTTTTATAAGCGATAGTTAACTTTTAACTGCATAAGTTATCTTTTATAAGCAATAGTTAACTTTTAACTGCATAAGTTATCTTTTATAAGCAATAGTTAATTTTTAACTGCATAAGTTATCTTTTATAAGGAATAGTTAACAACTTCCTCGTGGACAACTTCTTCTTCTTCTTTGATCCTTAGCCGCCGACCGTCAAAGCAGTCAGTGGCCATCACGCCTAGTGGCGTCTTGTAGGGCAACAACAAATTGATTCCACTTTGCTCGGTCGGCGGCCATCCCTCGCACAGTGCCCCAACTCTGGTTCACTCCCTGCATCTCAGCCTCCACAGTCCCCCGCCAGGCTGCCTTTGGTCGGCCTCTCTTTCGCTTTCCCTCAGGGGTCCAAAGCATAGCTGTTCTTGTGATGGCATCGGGGTCCCTTCTGAGGACATGACCAACCCAGCCCCAGCGTCTGCCAGCTATGATGGCGCGCATGTCCTCTTGCTTGCTACGAGTAAGCAGATCTTGGTTAGTGATGGTATTTGGCCAAAAGATTCGGTGAATTTTTCTTAGGCATGTTGTGTGAAAAGAGGACAATCTCGACATCTCCTTCTCTGTAACTCTCCAGCACTCCGCACCATAGAGAAGCACAGAAAGCACACAGCTCTGATATAATCTTAATTTTGTGCTTGTGCTGTATTGGGAGGACTTCCAGATGTTGTTTAGGCCAAAGAAGGCTGTTCTTGCCTTATTCATTCTGATGTTGATGTCTTTGCCTGCTCCGCCGTCTAGTGTTACTATGCATCCTAGGTATGTGAAGGTGTCTGTCTGTACCAGTTGCTGATTCCTTACTGATATGGGCTTAGGGTTGCTCACATTGAGCGTCATGACCTCTGACTTCCTCAAATTGATATTCAAGCCCACCTGCTGGCTAAACTTATTAAGTCTATCCGTTTTTTCCTGGATGTGTTGATGTGAATGTGCTAGTAGTGCAATGTCATCTGCATACTCCAGATCCTCCAATGTAGAAAATGTTGTCCATCTTATTCCTCTTGGACTGCCCTCTGCCGTCTGGCGCATCACCCAGTCTATGACTGTTAAAAATAGAGTGGTTGATAAGGGGCATCCCTGTCGTACTCCTGTCTTCACCTCAAAGGTTAGGTTGCTCTGACCAACACTACACGTAAAGTTGGCATAGAGGCTTTTTATGATTGACACTATGCAGCTTGGAATTCCATAAGCCCTCAGTATTTTCCATAAACTGTCCCTATGTATGCTGTCGAAAGCCGTTTCAAAATCAACAAAATTAATGTAAAGCTGTCGTTGCCATTCTGGGCACTGCTCTATAATGTTCCTGAGAGTGAATATATGATCTACACATCTCCTGTTCTTTCTAAATCCTGCTTGTTCTTTCCTCAGTTTGTGGTCTACTGCCTTTGAAATTCTCTGTATAATTATCCTGCCTAGTATTTTGGGAACTGAGAGAAGAGTGATTCCTCTCCAATTATTGCAGTCTGCAAGATCTCCCTTCTTGGGCAATTTGACAATTATTCCTTTGTTCCACTCTGATGGTGTTGTCCCCGTTTTCCAGACTTGTGCAAATAGTGGTTCTAATAGTTCTGCTGCTAGCTCAGGGTCTGTCTTAAATAGCTCTGCATTTAAGTTATCACGTGGACAACTTGTATTAACATTATTATCTCAGCTAAAATATTGGATAATTGTTATAACCTTTACGCGGGACTAGCAGAGATGGACGTGAGAGAGAATGCATCGGTCGTATGTACAACCAGCGTGCTGCAGGTACAATTAGCATTCATACTCTTCGACATTTGCTGAGGGAGACTGAGCACCTATGGGTTAGCCCGGAGTGCAGTGAGGTCGATTATGATTAACAATAACAATAACCTTTATATGGTGTCGTAAATTTAGATAGGTTTGAAAATATTTATGGTCCCGCCTGAGTAGAGTGGATGGTGATAGTACGTGAGAAGTAAAGCTGTGAGAATAGATTTCACGAGTGGATAGTTTAAGGAGAAGATCTGTCTCTGGAATGAGTAGTTTCTCTAGTCCAGCCTATCTATACGACTATCTTTTAGTACAAGACAATCTTGCACCTCCCTATATCTAGAAATATAAGTTTAACTAAACACACACGCACAGCTATGTGACAACAAGACACACAAACGTGAAAAACTATGGTAAATTAGGTATGGGTCTGACCAACACACAAAGTTAAGTTCTTTTGTTGTTAATTATCATTAAAACTTTACAACATCGAATATCTAAAGAAAGATCAAATAAAATCAGAATTACATATCATAGAAAATATCAGAGTACATGTGGCCTCCCCTTATTGAGAAAGAAAGAACCCAACAAGTTAATAACACCAAAGGTCAAAGGTTAGCACTATGTTACAGCATAGACAGTAAAGAACATAGTTCCTAATAAAGCTATCCAGTAAAATAAACAAGATTTAAAAAGAATCCAGATAATACAATTTTCCTGTAACAAAGAACAAAATTCACTCTCTCTGACATACATGGCCACTCAATCACGCTTACCCTATTCTTGGTGAAGAAATCTCTTGGACATACAATGTCTGAATATATATATATATTTTCCAGTGTTTTTATCTTCCAAATTGGCGCCAATCCCTCCGTTAATAATTACATTTTATAAGGGGAGCGCCTAATTTGGTGGTTGATTCCTGGGTAGACAAATGTCACTTCGAATAGTTAATGTAGCACCGCGATCTGGTGTTCACAGTAAACAGTAGACAATACTTCCATTAGATGGAAACATCTGGTTGCTAAAAACTGTTACTTATGGTGATGATGGTAAATCCTATCGGCTGGCTCTGGGGGTGAGTGCCGATTTTGAAACAGCGTAACTTGCTAGATAAATCCGCGGATACGACTGTCAAAAGTCAGATAGTAATGATTATTTGTATTACGCCACAGTGGGCTGATTAAATTAAATAAATATTTGGGTATTTGTAAGTCCAGTTAAATTTACTATTTAAATGTTTATGTGTCTCTTTGGCCAATTCTGTTCACAAATGAACTTGGGGACGTGTAAGCCAAGAAGAAGACCACATTAATCCAATCAGTAAAGGAAGAAAAGGACCAAAATAGACTGCTGGTCGCCGTTTGATCATGTCTGCGAGAATAGAGAAACATTATGAAAAAGATGCTACTATTATATCTCTACATATGTATACATGGAAGGGGACAAGACGATTTCTTATCCTCTCCGTCAGTCCTGATTAAAGTTAAAAGGCACACGGTGTCTTTAGCCTATCCTAGTCGCTTAGCGAGTGCAGGTTTGGTTGAGGCATGCAGCCTTTCCCCTCCTGCTCCGGTCAACGATCAGCGCACAATGTCAATTATTATTTAATTATCCATACGCGCACTTAACAAATATCGCCTGTCATTAATGGCTATTAGATTGTCGGCGTCTGTTTGTTTAGTCGTATGATATTAAACACTAGTCACTTATATAATTACACAAAATGAAATATAACGTGAATTCTATGGTCCACTATCAGTCGCGCCTATCATATTAATTCAGTCAGCTAAACCGTATCTGAACAACTGGCAAGAAATATCTACACGTTATTTTATTTCACTAGTTTTAACGCTAAGAAATCACAGTGAATTATAATGGTAAAACTTAACTCATTTTAACACTTAAGCACAAATTTCTATTACCAGAAAATCCGAATGAAATCCCCACGAAGGCTATTAACACACCTTCCACAATGGTTCTAGACGACGTGTTTAGACTATCCAAAATTCTGAGCAACAACTGATAACTGGTTTGGGGAGCCACAGTTTATATACATTATTGTCTCTCTGATCTATAGATGACATTACTTTTCACACTATAGCGCATAGCAGAAAATCAGGAGACTACGTTTTCCCAGATAAAAGGTTTTCTCGGTCTCTCGGTCGGCGTTGCTAATAGACAACAGAGACTTAAACCGTGTAACGGGTTTCTGTAGATTTTCCCCGTTTCTGGAGATCAAAGCGTTATCTCCCCCTGTATGTACGAACATCAAAGGGTCCTCGGGGAAAATATTTTTTGCCCGAGCGACTGGCTTCAGAAGGTCCGGTGTTTCCACGTGCGTCTGTCTGATATCTTGATGATTGACAGATCAGCTCGCGTGAGAAACTCAGGTAAACAAACCATGTTCGCTCCCTGTTATGACTGGCAGGTCGCGGAAGTTGGTAAACAACTTAGTTTGTTTACGTCTCAGGGAAAAGAGGCGTGGATTAAAAATGAGTAAACGCAGGCTGTAAGTTGCATGGCTTTGCTAGCGAATCATAGACGCTGCGAGGTCACGAAAAACTGTCAGACACTGTAGGCTATATTTCCATTATACGTCACATATGGTTTAAACTATTTTTTAATTATATTTTTCTTTTTTAAATAATGTAATACACACACTTAAAAACAAAAAGCAGATTAAATAAACTGTATAGTTAGATAAAACAAAAAATAGGAACATGTTAACACTATTGCGACAACAGTCTGATGAGATAGAGACACAAACGTTTAGCTAGTTGAATCAACTGTGTGTGTGTGAATGTGTGCGAGCTTTTTTGTGTGTGTGTGGGGGGAGGGGGGAGGGATACAATTCAAATGTTTTTAGTTGAGTACTGCAAAAGTTGGGCCCCGTCTCGTTCTGGGACGCAGACATGAAATTGAAGATCTTTGTAAAAGCCGTATTAATTAAACACTATATCCTTAAAAGATTGCTTAACAATTTTGCCAACGAACTGGCTCCTTCTCTACATAACCGTAATTAAATGCAAGACAAAATGCAAATACTTGATGAGAGGTCACAGCTAGTGAGTCTGAAACTACACTGGTAGAAAAAAAAAAAAGACCATGAGAGTAAATGCAGGAAACGATAACAATAATGCACTGAAGAAACACCACTACAAGATTGAGAATCGTACATATACATGGGCTGAAGTATAGAAAGTTGGAGGAACAAGCAATGATATCAAAATAAGAATACAGAAGGCTAGAGGAGTGTTCATTGGATTGGGAAATATATGGAGATCAAAAGAAGTCAAGTCCAACACAAAAATCAGAATCTTCAATTGAAATGTCAAGTCAGTCCTATGGTATCTATGACTCTGAACATGGAGAACAACAAAAGCAACAATAAAAAAAAAAGTATGAATGGGCAAAATAGGTAGTCTCAAAGCAGATACAGTCGTAGGGGAGTGAAGTGTTAGAGACTTACCAATACTAGGTTGAGCTTCGAGAAGTGGGGTAACCAGTGCCTCTCCTGGCTGCCTTTACCTTTCCTAACCTAAGAGCAGAGTCAAGTATCCATTTACAGCCAGCTGGTAGACTGTGGCGTGACGCCACCGTTTTTCCAACCCTCTACCTCTGCCGCGAGAAGCCTGCTCTCTAACCACGGACGCTCTCATAAATGGATGCTTGAAGGATTGTAAATGTATGCCACGGATCTCTAATGTGGAACTGATTAAACGACCCAGACAAGTGCCAGAAGAACAATACATGGGAAGAAGACAATGGAGATGGATAGGACACACACTGAGCAAACGTACTCATAGCTTTACCAGGCAGTCATTGTTTCTGGAATCCCTAGGAAAAGAGAGGTAGAGGAAGATCAAGGAATACACGGAGAAGAGAATTGGGGAAAGGCATGAAGAAGATACGGAAAGACCTAGAGCACAGGCAGGAAGACTTGGCATAAACCATATGCTGATTAGGGAGTTGAAAGGTCATGATGATGATGAGAACTAGTTAAGTAATTTACATTCGATGATGATGACTAGTTAAGTAATTTACATTCGATGATGATGACTAGTTAAGTAATTTACATTCGATGATGATGACTAGTTAAGTAATTTACATTCGATAATGATAACTAGTTAAGTAATTTACATTCGATGATGATGACTAGTTAAGTAATTTACATTCGATGATGATCAGTTAAGTAATTTACATTCGATGATGATTAGTTAAATAATTTACATTCGATGATGATGACTAGTTAAATAATTTACATTCGATGATGATTAGTTAAATAATTTACATTCGATGATGATTAGTTAAGTAATTTACATTCGATGATGATTAGTTAAATAATTTACATTCGATGATGATGACTAGTTAAATAATTTACATTCGATGATGATAACTAGTTAAGTAATTTACATTCGATGATGAAGACTAGTTAAGTAATTTACATTCGATGATGATGACTAGTTAAGTAATTTACATTCGATGATGATGACTAGTTAAGTAATTTACATTCGATGATGATGACTAGTTAAGTAATTTACATTCGATGATGATAACTAGTTAAGTAATTTACATTCGTTGATGATTAGTTAAATAATTTACATTCGATGATGATTAGTTAAATAATTTACATTCGATGATGATGACTAGTTAAATAATTTACATTCGATGATGATTAGTTAAGTAATTTACATTCGATGATGATTAGTTAAATAATTTACATTCGATGATGATGACTAGTTAAATAATTTACATTCGATGATGATAACTAATTAAGTAATTTGCATTCGATGATGGTGACTAGTTAAGTAATTTACATTCGATGAGGATGACTAGTTAAGTAATTTACATTCGATGATGATCAGTTAAGTAATTTACATTCGATGATGATTAGTTAAATAATTTACATTCGATAATGATGACTGGTTAAATAATTTACATTCGATGATGATTAGTTAAGTAATTTACATTCGATGATGATTAGTTAAATAATTTACATTCGATGATGATGACTAGTTAAATAATTTACATTCGATGATGATAACTAGTTAAGTAATTTACATTCGATGATGAAGACTAGTTAAGTAATTTACATTCGATGATGATGACTAGTTAAGTAATTTACATTCGATGATGATGACTAGTTAAGTAATTTACATTCGATGATGATGACTAGTTAAGTAATTTACATTCGATGATGATGACTAGTTAAGTAATTTACATTCGATGATGATTAGCTAAGTAATTTACATTCGATGATGATTAGTTAAATAATTTACATTCGATGATGATGACTAGTTAAATAATTTACATTCGATGATGATAACTAGTTAAGTAATTTGCATTCGATGATGGTGACTAGTTAAGTAATTTACATTCGATGATGATGACTAGTTAAGTCATTTACATTCGATGATTAGTTAACTAGTTTACATTGTTTTTTGTTGTTTCTTTTCAGTATAACAAAAAATAAAAATAGGGAGATTTAAAAAAAAAAAAGAAGGGGGAGGGTAAAAGATTTGTGACGTCAGGTGGGAAGGTTCTGGGTTTTTTTTTGTGACGAAATGCGACAAGGGGGAAAGGGTGTTACAAAATGGCAAGAATTGCGTGACGTCATATGTGGACGACCCTTATGTTCAGTATCTCGTCTTACTTTCTTTCCTACTTTGTGTATATGTGTGAGTGTGTGCGCGCGCGTGGGTGCGTGCGTACATGTGTCTACTGTTGCTACTTATAGGCAATGAGAAAACAGTTTAAAAAATGTTGCTGCATGACTGAAGAGTGGGATGTCCTTGTGCCTCATGAATCGTTTAGTCAGTATCGCTATGTCAGTCATCTCTATTTTATATTCCTTCTTTCTAAGTTCGATTGACAATCCCATCTTAGCTATAATAACTGGGTGACTCCAGGGCTTGCGAATCTGACTAATAAAGGGTTTCCTCAAGATTCGACATCTAATGCAGAGAGTGGCAAAAAATGTCTTTATTAACTCGAATTTCTCCTACTTTGACGAATAACACAATTGCACCGCTTAATCACACAGTCTTGACTTATCTTATCACTCGACGCATCCACTATGCCACCTCTGAGGGTGTTTAAGTGAATTTCTTCACATTTCCAAAATGGCTGACTCTCGTGCTAGCTACCTCGTGCCTAAAATGGAGAGTTTTTCTATCCCTCATATCTTGATTTTTAATATTGAAATCTGCATTCCGGCTTGATTTCTCTCAATTGGCACTGAAAATTATCTCCGATTAATAATCGAGCCGCTGATTCTACTAGATTGGATACTAGTGCTTCTTCTTCTTCTTCTTCATTTTAGTCGACTATAGTGTTGTTATACCCTGTTCAACCTGGAAATTGGTTATAATTTGGGTATATTGTGAGTTATGCTCTTCGATGGTGGCCGGTTGATAGTCCTGAAAAGGACTGGTGCTAAAAAGGACCACTAGCTGACGTCCTCTTCGTTGTTTCTCTGTTTGTGTTACCGTGTCATGTTCTATAGTGTATTTCGTATCCTGCCTCCCTATCTGGCTTGTTTGGTTTGGTGTGTTTTTGTCCTCCTTGTTTCTGTTTCTTGTGTCTTCCTTTGCTCTTGTATCTTAGATAGCGCTTTTTCTATAATTGTTGGGAGTAGCTTTTTCAGCGTTTCCTCGATGACTTCTTCGTCTGATTGGTCGTTCGTTTTAATATCTTTTGTGTTTGATGTTATTTCTGCAATGGTCATTCTTTCTGCCTCTATTCTCTTCAGTACCTCTTCGTTTCCTTCTTTCAGTTCTATCAGCTTCTTGACATCTTCTTCTACCTGCTGCTGAATTCTTTTCATGTCTTGGTGTATTATTTTCATGTCGTTCATGAATTGTTGTTGTTTCGCGCTTTCCGAGCTATCAGGGATTTCTTCACATCTGGCATTTGATGTTCTGTTTTTGTGTGGCTGTCGGTTTTCTCTCTCCTTTCGCAGTTGTTGTTTTAGATTTCTCACCTCAGTCGTGAGCTGTCTGACCTGTTCTGTTAGGCTGTCTTGGCGCCTATTACCTAGAGTACTTGCCTTCAGTGTGTTTTTTGCCTCTTGGTACGATACCCCCTTTCCAATGGCAACTGTAATTATTTGCCTTGTTTGTTGGTATTCGGAACACCCTCGGTATCGTGCTCCGTGCTTTCCGAGGCAGTTGGTACATTTTCTATTGTTATTTGGTGCTTTGTAGTCGTGGTCTTTTTTTGCCTTTGGGCAGTCTTTGTATTCGTGGCTGCCCGCACAGTATCTACAGACCGTCTCTTTTCTGCACGTGTTCCTTGTGTGAGAAAATCCCTGGCACTTTGAACACTGCATCACTGGCGGGATGTAGGCATGTGTTCTTCGAGGTCTATTCTGGATAGTGATGTTTTCTGGGACTGTTTTCCCTTGTAGAGTCACTATTATCAGTCTGGTGTTTTCTTTGTTCCAGGACTTAAGCCTTTCTGTGTGTGTGAATCTGTACCGAGGGTTTTCGGCCTGGATGTAGCTGAGGGCATCTGTGTCTGACAAGCTGGTGTCTATCCCTTTGATGACTACTCTCTTGGTTTCAGTGTAGATTTCTGCTTGGATATTGATCCGGTGTGGTAGCTGAAATTCTTTAGGCCCGGATGCCAGAGCAGTCATCAGCGATTTAGTCTTTTCTGTATCATTCAGGGCAAGTGTCACTCCCTGTGGGTGCCTTCTGATATTTATTATGCCTCTTTTGCCTACTACTTTCTCCAGGACATTGATTACTTTGTCGTCCGGGAGTGCCCTGAGCGTGGCTTCTCCTTCGGACAACTGCGTAATTTTTATTTTGCACTCGTGATCCTGTTCTTTGTGGATGCTTTTTCGTAGTTCGCCTGGGTGGCATCTCCCATCTGCCACCACTGGCTGAGTATCTTTCTTTGGGCTCGGTACCCTGTCCTCTTCTGTCTGCTCATGATTCTGCTTCTCTTGATCACCGCGGGAGACTTGGCTGTTCTCTGTTGAATTCCGGCGTATCTCGATGTCTGACACTGGAGCCATCTCAAATAGTGCTTCTTTCAATGTTGGAGTGAGACTAAGGAACTCGTCTCCGTCTTCACGCATTCTGTGTAGTGCGTCCATAACGGTCTCTGCGATAGCTTCTGCGTCAAATTCGTCTAGTTCCGATGATTTTGTCCCCACATCAGCAGCTGGCTATGAGGTGACGTCTTGTTGTTCTGCTCTTTTGTCTACCCCTTGTGCCGGTCTGTGTTGAAGTGTTGTCTCTTTCACCTCTTTTACAGTGTTTGCAGGTGTCCTCTCGGCATCGTGTGGTGGTGTCATCGGTGTTTGGTGCAGCTTCTCTGTGGTAGATAGGGTTTTTGATGACGAGTCGGGTACGTGTGGTGGTGGCAACATGTTTCTTAGTTCCTGTTTTCTTTTCTCCATTCTTTCCGTCGTCTGCTCCAGCTGTTGTAACGCTCTTAATATTTCTTTGCGTTCTGGGTCTTCATCATCTAGGTCTCTCTCCTGTGCCTCGCAAGGAGTCGGGCCACTCAGAGTTGTTGAAGGACCGGTCCCGGCACGAGTACTTGTGGCAGTCTTGCTATCTGGCTGTCTGTCTCTGTTGAAGGTTGCCACTCAAGTTCTAGAGATAAACCCAGATTTTCTTATTAAAAACCCCAGAAATACCCAGATTATTTTATGCCTCAAATACACGGGATAGACGATGCTTACACAGTATTTTAGTGCAACTTTAGCACAAATAAGCTGTGTGCTACTAATTTTTATTTATTTCTTCATTTTTATTTTATTTTTGACTACCAAAAATTCACAATTATATAAAAATGATTTTATTAACACCCCAATATATGAACTCTTGAAAATGAGATATTTTAACAGTAACATACTTACAGTAGTTACATTAACAAAATGTTCCTCAAATCAAATATAAAATGTTAGTTGTAACTTGTTACTGTTGAAAATTGTCACTTCTCAGCGACTCAGCATCCATGTCGACAACTTCTCCTTCGTCAAGATCATATGCATGAATTGACAATGTGGAATCTTGATTGTGGAGTTCCAAAATCGTTGCATATCTCTGCCGACAACGTCCTACGCGCACATCTTCAACCACGCTTTTACTAGGATTAAACTTATGACAAACTCCATCTTTGGCAACTGCTTGCTTAGCTAGTATTCGATTGGAAACTGTTTCACACAAAAGCTTGTTGGTTTGTTTAGTTTTAACTAAGTTAACCTTCAAAAACACTCTTTCGACGCATGCTGAGGAGTGATGTGGCGTGTGTGTCGGCATACTGCTACAACTACCTAGCGAACCTTCATCATCGCTCATTTTATAATCTTATAATAACAAAACAAAAAAAAAACAATATGCTGTTTATCTGCTTAAGTCTAAAATTTCAAAAGAATACTTTAAAACACATCGCAAAAATGACTGAGTATTGTAGATGACAGCCATTAACACAATAAAAGGAAATAGATTGTTGATGTAAACGAGTAAAAAAACAACGTCATTGATGTGGTTAAAAAAAAAGAATTAAATTTAAGTGGAATAAAAAATATATAGCACATAATTTTTTACATTTAATTGTAATATAAATATAATGTAAAATGCTCACTGCGCAGAATATATTTACATTGTCAATGCCAATTCTCAAATATACCCAGATTAATGCAGATTTGGAAAATAAATATCCAGATACCCAGACGGAAGCCATAAAACCCAGATCTAGTAAAAAATACCCAGCTGTGGCAACACTGGCTGCGATATTTCCCCAATAATCTTTGCGAACTTTAACCTTACGACCTATGACCAAAGGGATGTTACCCACGACTTTTGATGTTGAATTCAGTTCTCTCGGTTATATCCCTAATCATTTGAATATTCCTCTCACATAACACCAGTAATGCAATTATAAATTGGTTGAAGAAAATATTCAAGCTTTGTAAGTTTTAAATGCAACAGACAATTTAGTTTTATATCGAAACATACAAGGCGGCTCTTGGGAACAGTGTGTTCCATATTGTAGCGCACCATTTGGCTCTTGGGATAGAAAGCTCCAGGGCACCAGCTAAAGTGTTGGCGCCATGCTCCATAAGGAGCGAAAACGAAAATTATGAAAATTCTTCTCTAACCATTTAGCGTATTGAAGACAACAAGGTTGTTTAAATGTATAAATTAAAAAATAATTTGGTATGAAATCAGTTTTACAAGTTAGCGGTACACATGAAACAAGGGACGTTTCGGGTTTTACCCTTCGTCAGCCACAGTTACGAACAGGTGACTGTCACGTAGGGTTTATATTCATTTAATTTCCTACATCTTCTTCCTATTCGTTCACCCAAATTCTCTCTTTTATTATCTCTGTATTTCATTTTTCCTGTATATTTTTCATCCATTCGTTTTGCGAATATTATTTTCATATAATTCGCAAACTTTACCTGTTTCTTTCTCAAAACTGAGAATCGCGCTAGGACGATATTACGTAGATGTCAGGGCTGCAGGGCGTCAGAAGGCGTGATAAGTCGGTTCGCTGAACACAGGACGTAGCAAATCGTCTACATTCTCACCGAGCGCGCGAGCTTCTTCTCGGCATAAGTCCCGGTGAGGTGTGATACTTTACATCTGCACCGGTCAGTATCCAGACATTTGTCTGGAAAATCCCAAACTGACACGGCGCTCACTTGGGCCATGGTCAGCTGTAGTGTGAAAACTGCCCTGCAATGGAGTCAGGCTGTCTGGGATTTGAAACTGACACGCGTACATCGTGGTCAGTAGGTGACAGTTACGACACGCGTTAAGCGGACGTAAATGTTGGGAGTAGGGGAGATAATTTCGCTTGGCGAAATAAGTTTGGGCCCTTTGTCTGATTTTAAGATATTGGCCAAGTTTGAAACTTTAATTTCATTCTCGCTCATAGACTCCACAGTAGATAGGTCGCTCGAAAACAGAATAGCTGTTAGCGAAGATCTCAGTTTGTTTCGGCAATTTGTCGAACTTCTAGACTTCCAGAAATATTTTCAGCATTTTTATTCTTAAGTTGTGCGACTACCTGTAATTCTGTGGTTGAGGTAATTAATATGATAGATATATAGATTTTGTGAGTGTTAAAGTGTTAAATCGCTTAATTCATTTTAATCTATTTCTTTAGCGCAGAAGAGAAATAAAGTGGTAGGCTATTATATTTTCTAGGGAAGCATTCAGTGGAAAGCAGAATAAAATTAAAATTTCTAGCTTATAACGGCAATTGTAGCTATTTATAAATTTAATTTAACTGCTAATACTCAGTCGAGTGTATTTTTCTAAACTAACGTATAAACTCTAGAATCCAGCCTCATGAATGGTGACGGAATACGCACGTGTTCTTAATTTATGAGGATTGCTGATTTTTAAATATAACTTACGTCACGGGAAGTTTAAATGATAAGCAAAGCTCTCTGCTTGCAAGTTTAAATGTAAGTTTTAACCAGTACAGATTCTGTTTATTATATTATATGTGTTATTTTTCCTCCACACAGTGAAAGTTTTGGGGTGACCCTAACTTTACCAGCACCTAGTAGTAGTTTCCATACTTGTGAAGAAATAGACAGTCCTTATTTTGAACCACGTGGGTTTTCTCAAGTAACACTGATCTGACGGTGCAAGTTAGACAGAAATACTAATATCCCTATAACGGGTTTTCAAAGACTGTAATGATAAATACTGGACCTTGGAGCCAGCACTTAATTTCTTCTAGAAACTCTATATAATTTGCTGCCTGGTGGCGTGAATATTAACAATCATTTCCCGACTAGATTATATCTTGTGGACAAATCTGTGGTGTGACTAAAGTGAATCCTATACTGAGGGAAGGCACCGACCTGACATTCATCATTTTTTAGAAACCTACGCTATTGACACTGTGCTCTGCTAACTCCCGCGCCTGGAATAATTGTTAGGTGACTTAATCAGACATTTGAACAAATTTGCATACCCAAGTAGTCGTTCCCGGAGACTCCAAGTTAAATACGTCTTTTGGAACTGGGGACTTCTTGGCAGAAGACTGCATTTTTTGAGTCTGTGTGAAAATCTAAAATCAATGTGTTCCAAGAGGCAGCAAGCAAAGTCGTGAGTACAAGTATGAGAAGCCATGGCGGAATGAATGAGTGTACGCTGGTTTGAGTGATATTTTTCACTATTTTATCTTTGACACCCTGTTGCTGTCCTAGTTTTTTTTTTCAATCTGCATAATTTGTTGCTAAGGCTAGAGTTCTTGTGTTTTTGTCTTAGGTTAAATCAGATTTTTTTCAAACTCTGTGCATATAATTACGAGATAAAACAAAGAAAACTCTTAGACTCAAACCCTATGTATCTGTGACTCGGGCGCCATCATCTGTTCTCTTAACGGGGCCGGGCTAAACCTAGAGTTAACACTATAACGGGGCTATCATCCTTGCAACATTTCCTTGATTTTTTATGACTAGGTGTATATGTATTTTCCTTGATGTACTTTCTTTGATGTTGTGAGCCGATTTTTCCTGATATTAAAATCGCTCTTGAACTTAATAATCGTGTTTGGTCAGCTCGTTCTAGATAATATATATATCATTGTTATAGTTTTCCCACGTCTGTGTGTTTACCTGTCGTCACGTGTATGTGCGTGCCTGTGAGTGATAGAAATATACGTAATATGTATATTGGTGTAGTCTGTCTGACGCTGTAACAACTGTTGTAGAAGATAGGTGAGAGAGAGAAGAATTCTTTTCGCTTTCAGAGACAGCCACTATATCAAATCTATCATCTCACGTGTGTGGAAATTCTATTACCTTTCACTAACTCTCACTGAGTCTATCACCTATTCAAACCTATTCAGAAGGGACCAAACCTAGTCTTAATTCTCCTATCGGAAATCTACGACAAATGAGGGCTCGTTTCCGGTCTTTGAACTTAGAATAGGAAGACGAGTACGACAAACGTGGACTCGTCTATCTGGATTTTGAACTTAAGATTCTGTATTCTGATATAGAGTAAGAGTGTGATGTCTTGTGAGTTGTGTATCTTTTTAAAAAAAATTACCCCTAGACTAGCGATCTGTTTACGGGCGTGCTGACCACACAAACTAATAAGTTTTTTTTTCCACAGCATCTTTGAATAATATACATTTTGGTTACAGGTTGATTTTGTCGGGATATATGTTAACTGCTGATTGTAATACTAAATGCTGGTAAAGTGGTGAGTGTATAACATTCACTGGGTACTGAGGCAGAACGGCGTTTGAACTAAGTTAAGGAGTGTGTTTCGGACTTTTTGTCCAGATTAATTCCCTCCCTTACCCGATCTGACTTCAGGGGCGAACTTATAGTGGATTTTTAAAAATTAAGGGATTATTTTTCTCTTTAATTTTTGCAATATTCTTTTGCTTTTCCACTGTAGCAACTTATTTTTCAGTTGTAATCTTAACTACCATTTATTTGGCGTAGTCGTGTTTTGCATTGAGTGCTTTATTGCCGATAATAGCAGCGATAGTTAGATTTTATTTTGGAGGAGGTATCCCAGGGTTAAGGATATCATCTTTTGATTTTTGGTAATTTTTTTTCTCGTAAGTGGTAGGAACCAGTGTATCCTTTTTCCTATTTTCTTTCTCCACTAGTCTCAGTCACTGACATAATATGGCCGAGAGGGCAAAGCTTAGACAACTTCTCAGGGACGAAGCGAGAGAGGAGGGACTGGAAGGAGAGGAAGCGAAAGCTTTTGTCAGAGACGAACTTGAGAGATATGATGCGGAGAGGAAAGCAGCTGAAGCTAAAGAAAAAGAAGAAGAGGAGGAAAGAAGAAGCAGATTTACAGCAGAAGAAGATGGATGAGGAAATGGAAATCCGCAGGANGCAGAGAGAAGAGGAGAGACAGCAGAGAAGGAGAGGGAGGAGAGACAGCAGGAGAAGGAGAGGGAGGAGAGACAGCTCGAGGAAAAAGAGAAACAGAGACAGCATGAGTTGGCTCTTAAAACCGGAGAGTTCCAAAGTCGTGGTGCTGCCTCTACCTCCAGCAATGGAGAGTCTTCTCCTCATTCTTCCTTAACTGACCCTGCTAACACTCAATCTCTTCAACTAAATGCTATGTCTTTCACTCTTGAATCTTTTCCTTGTCCAAATGAGAAGATTGACACATGGTTAGAAAAATTTGAGAAAATTGCAACTCTGTACGGGTTAGAGAGGTCGCGTTGGAATATGAAACTTTCCCAGGCCCTAAAAGGTTCTGCTTATGATGTTTATTCTAAGCTGGAAAGTAGCCAACAAGACGACTACGATGTGTTGAAGAAAGCGTTACTGGAGCGCTTTGAAATGAACGCTCGCAAGTTTTTGCAACTGTTTCGCAACAGCCGGAAAGAGAATTCTGAAACTTTTCACCAGTTCTCATCTCGTCTTAAGGGATATCTAACAAAGTGCCTTGAGCTTTCGCAGCTCCCCTCTACCTATGAAGGTCTTGAGGAACTTGTTCTAACTGAACAAATAAAGAACACTTTGTCTGCTGATACCCGGAGATTTCTCGCTGAGCAGGGGGCAGAAAAACTTGAAGACATTTTGGAAAAGTCTGAGCGTTATCACAATGCGCTGGCTGAACTACCGGCCACAAAGCGGAAACCGACAGAGGAGCATTTTCGAAAACATAACCTAGAGCAATCTTCTCAGGCTTCTAACCAAAATAACCACAGAGAAACTGGACCTCAAAACCCCCCTCCTGAAAAATCCAAGTTCTACAAGAACAAGTACCCCAACCACCCCAAACAGTCTGATCAACCCGACCGCCCTACATGGCAGCGTAGCCAGAAAGGACAAGGTGGCAAAGGGAGAACCCCTGAGCACGGGACATATGATCAGACCGAGCACACCGAGCCGAAACGCATCGGATGCTTATTGACAGTCTCGCAAGGCGGAATTATTGACAGTGATTCCCAACCTGTTGGGGATAGACCCTCAACGCGAGGTACTGTTACTTTGAACGGTTCTCAAACTTCTTGCTTATTTGACACGGGGCTTTCTTACGATTGCATTGTTGCCAGAAACCTGGTTAAACCCGGTCAAGAGACAGGAGAGACCGTCAAACTTTGTGGAGTTCGTAAGAGTGATGCACCTACAGCGCTTCCCATCGCATTGGTGGAGATACACTCTGACTTTGTCAGAGGTGTGATCAAAGCGGCTGTTATGGATGATCCCATCTACCCAGTCATACTTGGCGGGAGATACGTGTGTATTGGGAAACCGGAAGAGCCGATTGTGGCAGCAGTAACTACAAGAGGGCAAACCAAGAAGGAACGGGAGCCTGCGCCTAATTTGTTACCTATGGAACTTAAAGAAGCGCAACAAAAGGAGCCTACTTTGGCACCCTGCTTTAGGAAACTGCCCATGGCGAAGGAACCCAAACAGCACGGGGACATTTTTTCTGAGGATGGCGTACTTTATCGGAGAACGGGCAAGCCTGACCAAGGTTACAACCAGCTCCTAGTACCGAAACAGTACAGAAGCCAAATCCTAGAAATGGGGCACTCTCTTCCCTTTAGCGGACATATGGGACAGAACGCCACAAACCAACGTATAACCACTCATTATTGGTGGCCAGGAGTAAATACTGATATTATCAGATATGTCAAATCCTGTGCCCAGTGCCAACGTGTGCCACCCAAGCAACGGCACCCCCAGTCCACATGGGTGAAATGCCAATAATGGGAACACCATTCGAACGGGTTGTGATCGACATTTTAGGGCCTTTCGAAAGGACTAAAAGAAGGAACAGGTTCATCCTGACCTTAGTCGATACATGCACTTTATGGGCAGAAGCTATCCCGCTAACATGCGCAGATGCCAAGCATGTCGCAGAAGCCCTCGTGCAGATTTTCACTCGGTTGGGATTCCCTCAGCAAGTGTTGACGGATAATGGATCTCCATACCGAAACCTGTTGATGGATGAGATCGTTAAGATCTTGAGGACCCAGCACATCCACACTAAGCCATATACTCCGGCCGGAAATGGGCTCGTGGAACGTGCTAATGGAAACCTCACCATGATGCTAAGTAAGCTGGCACAAGTGAAACCTGAAGATTGGGATCTCTGTATTCCTGCAGCATTATTTGGCTACAGAGAATCTCCTCATACTTCCACAGGATTTCCGCCAGCTACACTCTTATTCGGCAGACCCATTAAGGGCCCGCTTGAAGCCTTACTTCAGTCTCTGACAGACGAGAAGGCGGATGAGACAGTTGTCTCATCAAGTAAATATGTGTCGGTTTTAAAGGAAAGGTTGAAACTAGGGTGGGACCTAGCAACGACTAACTTTAAGCGAGCTCGCACAAAGCACGCTAACCGATACAGGAAAGTCGCGGAAGAGAGAGAACTGGAAGCAGGAGAGAAAGTTTTGGTGTTACTCCCTACCGAGAACAACCAACTGAAGATCGGATGGCAAGGGCCGTTTACCGTCCTGAAAAAGATTTCTAAGGCTAACTACCAGATCTCTATTGAAGGAAAGGAGAAGGTTTTCCATTTAAATCTCTTAAAGAGATACTTGGAAAAACCAGTGCCAACCTCCGACCATCTCCTGACGATCGCCAAAACTGACGAAGATGATGATAGTGGCAGGGATATTCCACCGCTATCACAGGAAATCTTTCAAAAATGTCAGAAGCGGCGACGCTCTTTCAAGCGCGCATATGAGACATTCCAGGGGAAGGAAACTTTGAGGAGTGGACTTGAGTAGGAATTGGACAGAGATGGAGGGGGAAGATGAGAGGGAAGAAGACAGACACCCCGAAGCTACGGTTATAGGAAATTAAACTCCATAACGTAGACATGGAGTGCTTCCATATCTTAAAGGGGGGAGGCTCTGTCACGTAGGGTTTATATTCATTTAATTTCCTACATCTTTTTCCTATTCTTTCTCTCAAATTCTCTCTTTTATTATCTCTGTATTTCATTTTTCCTGTATATTTTTCATCCATTCGTTTTGCGAATATTATTTTCATATAATTCGCAAACTTTACCTGTTTTCCTTTCTCTAAAACTGAGAATCGCGCTAGGACGATATTACGTAGATGTCAGGGCTGCAGGGCGTCAGAAGGCGTGATAAGTCGGTTCGCTGAACATAGGACGTAGCAAATCGTCTACATTCTCACCGAGCGCGCGAGCTTCTTCTCGGCATTAGTCCCGGTGAGGTGTGATACTTTACATCTGCACCGGTCAGTATCCAGACATTTGTCTGGAAAATCCCAAACTGACACGGCGCTCACTTGGGCCATGGTCAGCTGTAGTGTGAAAACTGCCCTGCAATGGAGTCAGGCTGTCTGGGATTTGAAACTGACACGCGTACATCGTGGTCAGTAGGTGACAGTTACGACACGCGTTAAGCGGACGTAAATGTTGGGAGTAGGGGAGATAATTTCGCTTGGCGAAATAAGTTTGGGCCCTTTGTCTGATTTTAAGATATTGGCCAAGTTTGAAACTTTAATTTCATTCTCGCTCATAGACTCCACAGTAGATAGGTCGCTCGAAAACAGAATAGCTGTTAGCGAAGATCTCAGTTTGTTTCGGCAATTTGTCGAACTTCTAGACTTCCAGAAATATTTTCAGCATTTTTATTCTTAAGTTGTGCGACTACCTGTAATTCTGTGGTTGAGGTAATTAATATGATAGATATATAGATTTTGTGAGTGTTAAAGTGTTAAATCGCTTAATTCATTTTAATCTATTTCTTTAGCGCAGAAGAGAAATAAAGTGGTAGGCTATTATATTTTCTAGGGAAGCATTCAGTGGAAAGCAGAATAAAATTAAAATTTCTAGCTTATAACGGCAATTGTAGCTATTTATAAATTTAATTTAACTGCTAATACTCAGTCGAGTGTATTTTTCTAAACTAACGTATAAACTCTAGAATCCAGCCTCATGAATGGTGACGGAATACGCACGTGTTCCTAATTTATGAGGATTGCTGATTTTTAAATATAACTTACGTCACGGGAAGTTTAAATGATAAGCAAAGCTCTCTGCTTGCAAGTTTAAATGTAAGTTTTAACCAGTACAGATTCTGTTTATTATATTATATGTGTTATTTTTCCTCCACACAGTGAAAGTTTTGGGGTGACCCTAACTTTACCAGCACCTAGTAGTAGTTTCCATACTTGTGAAGAAATAGACAGTCCTTATTTTGAACCACGTGGGTTTTCTCAAGTAACACTGATCTGACGGTGCAAGTTAGACAGAAATACTAATATCCCTATAACGGGTTTTCAAAGACTGTAATGATAAATACTGGACCTTGGAGCCAGCACTTAATTTCTTCTAGAAACTCTATATAATTTGCTGCCTGGTGGCGTGAATATTAACAATCATTTCCCGACTAGATTATATCTTGTGGACAAATCTGTGGTGTGACTAAAGTGAATCCTATACTGAGGGAAGGCACCGACCTGACATTCATCATTTTTTAGAAACCTACGCTATTGACACTGTGCTCTGCTAACTCCCGCGCCTGGAATAATTGTTAGGTGACTTAATCAGACATTTGAACAAATTTGCATACCCAAGTAGTCGTTCCCGGAGACTCCAAGTTAAATACGTCTTTTGGAACTGGGGACTTCTTGGCAGAAGACTGCATTTTTTGAGTCTGTGTGAAAATCTAAAATCAATGTGTTCCAAGAGGCAGCAAGCAAAGTCGTGAGTACAAGTATGAGAAGCCATGGCGGAATGAATGAGTGTACGCTGGTTTGAGTGATATTTTTCACTATTATATCTTTGACACCCTGTTGCTGTCCTATTTTTTTTTTCAATCTGCATAATTTGTTGCTAAGGCTAGAGTTCTTGTGTTTTTGTCTTAGGTTAAATCAGATTTTTTTCAAACTCTGTGCATATAATTACGAGATAAAACAAAGAAAACTCTTAGACTCAAACCCTATGTATCTGTGACTCGGGCGCCATCATCTGTTCTCTTAACGGGGCCGGGCTAAACCTAGAGTTAACACTATAACGGGGCTATCATCCTTGCAACATTTCCTTGATTTTTTATGACTATGTGTATATGTATTTTCCTTGATGTACTTTCTTTGATGTTGTGAGCCGATTTTTCCTGATATTAAAATCGCTCTTGAACTTAATAATCGTGTTTGGTCAGCTCGTTCTAGATAATATATATATCATTGTTATAGTTTTCCCACGTCTGTGTGTTTACCTGTCGTCACGTGTATGTGCGTGCCTGTGAGTGATAGAAATATACGTAATATGTATATTGGTGTAGTCTGTCTGACGCTGTAACAACTGTTGTAGAAGATAGGTGAGAGAGAGAAGAATTCTTTTCGCTTTCAGAGACAGCCACTATATCAAATCTATCATCTCACGTGTGTGGAAATTCTATTACCTTTCACTAACTCTCACTGAGTCTATCACCTATTCAAACCTATTCAGAAGGGACCAAACCTAGTCTTAATTCTCCTATCGGAAATCTACGACAAATGAGGGCTCGTTTCCGGTCTTTGAACTTAGAATAGGAAGACGAGTACGACAAACGTGGACTCGTCTATCTGGATTTTGAACTTAAGATTCTGTATTCTGATATAGAGTAAGAGTGTGATGTCTTGTGAGTTGTGTATCTTTTTAAAAAAATTACCCCCTAGACTAGCGATCTGTTTACGGGCGTGCTGACCACACAAACTAATAAGTTTTTTTTTCCACAGCATCTTTGAATAATATACATTTTGGTTACAGGTTGATTTTGTCGGGATATATGTTAACTGCTGATTGTAATACTAAATGCTGGTAAAGTGGTGAGTGTATAACATTCACTGGGTACTGAGGCAGAACGGCGTTTGAACTAAGTTAAGGAGTGTGTTTCGGACTTTTTGTCCAGATTAATTCCCTCCCTTACCCGATCTGACTTCAGGGGCGAACTTATAGTGGATTTTTAAAAATTAAGGGATTATTTTTCTCTTTAATTTTTGCAATATTCTTTTGCTTTTCCACTGTAGCAACTTATTTTTCAGTTGTAATCTTAACTACCATTTATTTGGCGTAGTCGTGTTTTGCATTGAGTGCTTTATTGCCGATAATAGCAGCGATAGTTAGATTTTATTTTGGAGGAGGTATCCCAGGGTTAAGGATATCATCTTTTGATTTTTGGTAATTTTTTTTCTCGTAAGTGGTAGGAACCAGTGTATCTTTTTCCTATTTTCTTTCTCCACTAGTCTCAGTCACTGACATAATATGGCCGAGAGGGCAAAGCTTAGACAACTTCTCAGGGACGAAGCGAGAGAGGAGGGACTGGAAGGAGAGGAAGCGAAAGCTTTTGTCAGAGACGAACTTGAGAGATATGATGCGGAGAGGAAAGCAGCTGAAGCTAAAGAGGAAGAAGAAGCTAGGAAAGAAGAAGCAGATTTACAGCAGAAGAAAATGGACGAGGAAATGGAAATTCGCAGGATGCAGCATGAGGAAGAGAGAAGGAAAGACAGCAGAGAAGAGAGGAGGAGAGACAGCAGAAGGAGAGGAGGAGAGACAGCATGAGGAAAAAGAGAAACAGAGACAGCATGAGTTGGCTCTTAAAACTCTAGAGTTCCAAAGTCGTGGTGCTGCCTCTACCTCCAGCAATGGAGAGTCTTCTCCTCATTCTTCCTTAACTGACCCTGCTAACACTCAATCTCTTCAACTAAATGCTATGTCTTTCACTCTTGAATCTTTTCCTTGTCCAAATGAGAAGATTGACACATGGTTAGAAAAATTTGAGAAAATTGCAACTCTGTACGGGTTAGAGAGGTCGCGTTGGAATATGAAACTTTCCCAGGCCCTAAAAGGTTCTGCTTATGATGTTTATTCTAAGCTGGAAAGTAGCCAACAAGACGACTACGATGTGTTGAAGAAAGCGTTACTGGAGCGCTTTGAAATGAACGCTCGCAAGTTTTTGCAACTGTTTCGCAACAGCCGGAAAGAGAATTCTGAAACTTTTCACCAGTTCTCATCTCGTCTTAAGGGATATCTAACAAAGTGCCTTGAGCTTTCGCAGCTCCCCTCTACCTATGAAGGTCTTGAGGAACTTGTTCTAACTGAACAAATAAAGAACACTTTGTCTGCTGATACCCGGAGATTTCTCGCTGAGCAGGGGGCAGAAAAACTTGAAGACATTTTGGAAAAGTCTGAGCGTTATCACAATGCGCTGGCTGAACTACCGGCCACAAAGCGGAAACCGACAGAGGAGCATTTTCGAAAACATAACCTAGAGCAATCTTCTCAGGCTTCTAACCAAAATAACCACAGAGAAACTGGACCTCAAAACCCCCCTCCTGAAAAATCCAAGTTCTACAAGAACAAGTACCCCAACCACCCCAAACAGTCTGATCAACCCGACCGCCCTACATGGCAGCGTAGCCAGAAAGGACAAGGTGGCAAAGGGAGAACCCCTGAGCACGGGACATATGATCAGACCGAGCACACCGAGCCTAAACGCATCGGATGCTTATTGACAGTCTCGCAAGGCGGAATTATTGACAGTGATTCCCAACCTGTTGGGGGATAGACCCTCAACGCGAGGTACTGTTATGTTGAACGGTTCTCAAACTTCTTGCTTATTTGACACGGGGCTTTCTTACGATTGCATTGTTGCCAGAAACCTGGTTAAACCCGGTCAAGAGACAGGAGAGACCGTCAAACTTTGTGGAGTTCGTAAGAGTGATGCACCTACAGCGCTTCCCATCGCATTGGTGGAGATACACTCTGACTTTGTCAGAGGTGTGATCAAAGCGGCTGTTATGGATGATCCCATCTACCCAGTCATACTTGGCGGGAGATACGTGTGTATTGGGAAACCGGAAGAGCCGATTGTGGCAGCAGTAACTACAAGAGGGCAAACCAAGAAGGAACGGGAGCCTGCGCCTAATTTGTTACCTATGGAACTTAAAGAAGCGCAATACAAGGACCCTACTTTGGCACCCTGCTTTAGGAAACTGCCCATGGCTAAGGAACCCAAACAGCACGGGGACATTTTTTCTGAGGATGGCGTACTTTATCGGAGAACGGGCAAGCCTGACCAAGGTTACAACCAGCTCCTAGTACCGAAACAGTACAGAAGCCAAATCCTAGAAATGGGGCACTCTCTTCCCTTTAGCGGACATATGGGACAGAACGCCACAAACCAACGTATAACCACTCATTATTGGTGGCCAGGAGTAAATACTGATATTATCAGATATGTCAAATCCTGTGCCCAGTGCCAACGTGTACCACCCAAGCAACGGGCACCCCCAGTCCACATGGGTGAAATGCCAATAATGGGAACACCATTCGAACGGGTTGTGATCGACATTTTAGGGCCTTTCGAAAGGACTAAAAGAAGGAACAGGTTCATCCTGACCTTAGTCGATACATGCACTTTATGGGCAGAAGCTATCCCGCTAACATGCGCAGATGCCAAGCATGTCGCAGAAGCCCTCGTGCAGATTTTCACTCGGTTGGGATTCCCTCAGCAAGTGTTGACGGATAATGGATCTCCATACCGAAACCTGTTGATGGATGAGATCGTTAAGATCTTGAGGACCCAGCACATCCACACTAAGCCATATACTCCGGCCGGAAATGGGCTCGTGGAACGTGCTAATGGAAACCTCACCATGATGCTAAGTAAGCTGGCACAAGTGAAACCTGAAGATTGGGATCTCTGTATTCCTGCAGCATTATTTGGCTACAGAGAATCTCCTCATACTTCCACAGGATTTCCGCCAGCTACACTCTTATTCGGCAGACCCATTAAGGGCCCGCTTGAAGCCTTACTTCAGTCTCTGACAGACGAGAAGGCTGATGAGACAGTTGTCTCAGCAAGTAAATATGTGTCGGTTTTAAAGGAAAGGTTGAAACTAGGGTGGGACCTAGCAACGACTAACTTTAAGCGAGCACGCACCAAGCACGCTAACCGATACAGGAAAGTCGCGGAAGAGAGAGAACTGGAAGCAGGAGAGAAAGTTTTGGTGTTACTCCCTACCGAGAACAACCAACTGAAGATCGGATGGCAAGGGCCGTTTACCGTCCTGAAAAAGATTTCTAAGGCTAACTACCAGATCTCTATTGAAGGAAAGGAGAAGGTTTTCCATTTAAATCTCTTAAAGAGATACTTGGAAAAACCAGTGCCAACCTCCGACCATCTCCTGACGATCGCCAAAACTGACGAAGATGACGATAGTGGCAGGGATATTCCACCGCTATCACAGGAAATCTTTCAAAAATGTCAGAAGCGGCGACGCTCTTTCAAGCGCGCATATGAGACATTCCAGGGGAAGGAAACTTTGAGGAGTGGACTTGAGTAGGAATTGGACAGAGATGGAGGGGGAAGATGAGAGGGAAGAAGACAGACACCCCGAAGCTACGGTTATAGGAAATTAAACTCCATAACGTAGACATGGAGTGCTTCCATATCTTAAAGGGGGGAGGCTCTGTCACGTAGGGTTTATATTCATTTAATTTCCTACATCTTCTTCCTATTCTTTCACCCAAATTCTCTCTTTTATTATCTCTGTATTTCATTTTTCCTGTATATTTTTCATCCATTCGTTTTGCGAATATTATTTTCATATAATTCGCAAACTTTACCTGTTTTCCTTTCTCTAAAACTGAGAATCGCGCTAGGACGATATTACGTAGATGTCAGGGCTGCAGGGCGTCAGAAGGCGTGATAAGTCGGTTCGCTGAACATAGGACGTAGCAAATCGTCTACATTCTCACCGAGCGCGCGAGCTTCTTCTCGGCATAAGTCCCGGTGAGGTGTGATACTTTACATCTGCACCGGTCAGTATCCAGACATTTGTCTGGAAAATCCCAAACTGACACGGCGCTCACTTGGGCCATGGTCAGCTGTAGTGTGAAAACTGCCCTGCAATGGAGTCAGGCTGTCTGGGATTTGAAACTGACACGCGTACATCGTGGTCAGTAGGTGACAGTTACGACACGCGTTAAGCGGACGTAAATGTTGGGAGTAGGGGAGATAATTTCGCTTGGCGAAATAAGTTTGGGCCCTTTGTCTGATTTTAAGATATTGGCCAAGTTTGAAACTTTAATTTCATTCTCGCTCATAGACTCCACAGTAGATAGGTCGCTCGAAAACAGAATAGCTGTTAGCGAAGATCTCAGTTTGTTTCGGCAATTTGTCGAACTTCTAGACTTCCAGAAATATTTTCAGCATTTTTATTCTTAAGTTGTGCGACTACCTGTAATTCTGTGGTTGAGGTAATTAATATGATAGATATATAGATTTTGTGAGTGTTAAAGTGTTAAATCGCTTAATTCATTTTAATCTATTTCTTTAGCGCAGAAGAGAAATAAAGTGGTAGGCTATTATATTTTCTAGGGAAGCATTCAGTGGAAAGCAGAATAAAATTAAAATTTCTAGCTTATAACGGCAATTGTAGCTATTTATAAATTTAATTTAACTGCTAATACTCAGTCGAGTGTATTTTTCTAAACTAACGTATAAACTCTAGAATCCAGCCTCATGAATGGTGACGGAATACGCACGTGTTCTTAATTTATGAGGATTGCTGATTTTTAAATATAACTTACGTCACGGGAAGTTTAAATGATAAGCAAAGCTCTCTGCTTGCAAGTTTAAATGTAAGTTTTAACCAGTACAGATTCTGTTTATTATATTATATGTGTTATTTTTCCTCCACACAGTGAAAGTTTTGGGGTGACCCTAACTTTACCAGCACCTAGTAGTAGTTTCCATACTTGTGAAGAAATAGACAGTCCTTATTTTGAACCACGTGGGTTTTCTCAAGTAACACTGATCTGACGGTGCAAGTTAGACAGAAATACTAATATCCCTATAACGGGTTTTCAAAGACTGTAATGATAAATACTGGACCTTGGAGCCAGCACTTAATTTCTTCTAGAAACTCTATATAATTTGCTGCCTGGTGGCGTGAATATTAACAATCATTTCCCGACTAGATTATATCTTGTGGACAAATCTGTGGTGTGACTAAAGTGAATCCTATACTGAGGGAAGGCACCGACCTGACATTCATCATTTTTTAGAAACCTACGCTATTGACACTGTGCTCTGCTAACTCCCGCGCCTGGAATAATTGTTAGGTGACTTAATCAGACATTTGAACAAATTTGCATACCCAAGTAGTCGTTCCCGGAGACTCCAAGTTAAATACGTCTTTTGGAACTGGGGACTTCTTGGCAGAAGACTGCATTTTTTGAGTCTGTGTGAAAATCTAAAATCAATGTGTTCCAAGAGGCAGCAAGCAAAGTCGTGAGTACAAGTATGAGAAGCCATGGCGGAATGAATGAGTGTACGCTGGTTTGAGTGATATTTTTCACTATTTTATCTTTGACACCCTGTTGCTGTCCTAATTTTTTTTTCAATCTGCATAATTTGTTGCTAAGGCTAGAGTTCTTGTGTTTTTGTCTTAGGTTAAATCAGATTTTTTTCAAACTCTGTGCATATAATTACGAGATAAAACAAAGAAAAACTCTTAGACTCAAACCCTATGTATCTGTGACTCGGGCGCCATCATCTGTTCTCTTAACGGGGCCGGGCTAAACCTAGAGTTAACACTATAACGGGGCTATCATCCTTGCAACATTTCCTTGATTTTTTATGACTATGTGTATATGTATTTTCCTTGATGTACTTTCTTTGATGTTGTGAGCCGATTTTTCCTGATAATAAAATCGCTCTTGAACTTAATAATCGTGTTTGGTCAGCTCGTTCTAGATAATATATATATCATTGTTATAGTTTTCCCACGTCTGTGTGTTTACCTGTCGTCACGTGTATGTGCGTGCCTGTGAGTGATAGAAATATATGTAATATGTATATTGGTGTAGTCTGTCTGACGCTGTAACAACTGTTGTAGAAGATAGGTGAGAGAGAGAAGAATTCTTTTCACTTTCAGAGACAGCCACTATATCAAATCTATCATCTCACGTGTGTGGAAATTCTATTACCTTTCACTAACTCTCACTGAGTCTATCACCTATTCAAACCTATTCAGAAGGGACCAAACCTAGTCTTAATTCTCCTATCGGAAATCTACGACAGTGACAAGGACAAGAACTACATATAGGTACCGGTACTACAAAAATCTATGATGATGGGGAAAATATCAAATGGGCGATACAAGCAGATGGAACAACGGTGATGAGCGAAACGATCGTAAAACCAGAAAGACATGTCGAAACAAGAAAGTAAATAATCAACGAAACGAAGACAGAAATGAACAACACTATTCAAACAAGTAAAAAATCACTTAGCTGGATCCAAGAAAGAAACATTCAAGATGGCTGAGAAAAAAAGGCGTCATACGGAAGTGACGTATGGTGGCTAAGAAAAGATAATTGAGGAAACGAAACAAACCAAAGCAAAAACAAAGATAGATAGGAATATAACGACAGAAGAAATAACGTATGAAACAGAGACAGAAGCCACTTCTGTCGTTATTCCATCTTTTTCTGCTGACTTATCTCCTGATTGTTCCTTATTTCTACGTCTATTTCACTCAGTAATATGCATGGCCTTGTTGTTAATATGGCGTCTTCTGGTTTGCTGGTTCGATCTAGCAATTACTGAAAATAATCTTGCCATCTGTTTTTCATTTTGAGTGTACTGGGTATCCGGTTTTCGTTGTCATCTGTTATAATGAAGTTAGGGTCACTACTCAAATGGTCCTTACATCCTAAAGAGTTGATAATCACTGAAGAACAGCGTCTCGAAAGATCGAGAAACTGGCGCAAATAAGGAAGTGTGGGCCACAAGTTCATATAATCACAACGGAGGACCTCTGGATTTACAGCTTCGTATATATGGAAACAATAACCAGAAGCATTGCCTTTACAAGGAGGTTTCGCTCTTGCAGCAAGGCGATGTTGTAGCGTGGACTTGTATTAATTCCTTCATCCCCCTTCCCACCCCCTACGGAGCATTGGGCCTCCATCGCAGCTGGCCCCCTTGAAAAAAACCCTACTTAATCTACAAATGTATTATTTCTGTTTCACATTTATACGTCTTTAATTGTCTCAGTGAGTTTCATGCATATACAAATAAAAGTGTTATCATGGGTCTATCTCTTTATTTGTCGTACAAGATGACTAATATAAGCTTGTGTATGCGGCTGGCTGTAGTAAAATCTGCGAGAATAATCGCTCATTTCAGTAAGATTTTAGTCATAAAATGAAATAAATAAACCAGCCCTATTGTGTCTGACGGTGATGCTCTCACACGCCAGCAACGCTGCCTTTTGTGCAGTGCTAAAGCCTATAGAACGATTCCACGGTAAAAATCTAACACGCGTTTTGGTTTCGGTTTTGAAAACGTACTACCAACATTTAACATTTTGCCAGATCTGCTGCATACATTTTGCAGCCTAGACTTATAATTAACGATTTTGCGGAAGTGTGCCGCAAAATAACTATCTGAATTAACGTATTCTGTCAACTTTAACGCTGGTAATAAGTAGTAATCCTTACATTTTTTGGTAGTGTTACACGATACAATACAAATTATTAACGCCAATTCTTAACCCGCCACGCCAACACCCCGCTTCGTTTGATAGTCCGCCATGCATATATACACGCTAGAAAAAAAAAAGCCAACAGAGGCAAAACACGCAGACAATTTTATTGCCTCCTCGCGGTAATGTTTCTGACATCACAAAAACAAGTTAATTATTTGAAAAATACATGCTGGCGAGAGGGGAAGATGGCCGTCTTGTGTAAAATATTTATTTGACGATGACCGGTGACAAAATTGAAAATCTAAAACCATAATGAAACTGAACATAAAAATTATATGGTAGTATAACTTAGAATTCACTGAGCAAGAATGTGTTTTAAATAATATGATAGTCCCAGTATTGGAAAAGTTATTGAGAAAATACTAAATGTCTACGGACGCACGACCAGACGGACTGTTGTTCCTGCTTGCTTTTTTCATAACGTTAGTGGGGACACCGGCTTAGAAGGGAGGCATTGAGGAAATTCAAATTCGCTTGGGTAACAAGAGTATAGGAGGAGAGGGGAGCGGTAGGAAAATTGTTACCAAAAACTAACATCGTTTTGCATTGGCATAACTAAAGCAGACTGGCCAATCGACTACCAGACGCAGAGTATGTTTGGAATTATTTTTGTTTTTCAAAAACTGCATTTGAATTCTGGTAGTCGCAAGCTTTCGATTGGCCAGTGCTACTAAATATTAGCAAAAAGCTTTCACTATTCATTGCCAGTTGAACAGTATTTTTTATTCAGATACGCTGAGAACAGCTGTGATAAAATTTAAAAGTAAATTAAATAACTAAATAGTCTGGACGGAGCAGAAGAAACTGAGGCAATTTCTTTGCAAAGTCAGCGTCATTTGTTTATATTTCTTGATTTGTGGTAAGAATGCTTTATGAATTTAATATGTTTAATCCCATTACCAAAGTTAGATACTGCTATTGGGAAAAAGTGAAGGACGTGCCGGGAGCAGACATTGTTGAGTCCTCACGTTGAAATGTATCTAACTAATGTATGTTGTCATGATTATGTTTGAATATTATTGTATTAGAGTATATTAGTAAGCCTCCGTGTTCAAGGAACACTGTTCAACATGCCTGAAGCATTTATATTTAAAAAGAAAAAGATGAGAAAAATATATAAAAGGAAATGTGGTTACCCCACATTATATTATTGAGGAAAACTGTAAACGTACAGTGGCGTATCTGCCATAGGGACCTGAGGGGTGGTCACAGCAAGGTGGGAGTCATGAAAAATTAGGGGATGAGTGCACCTGAAATGCACGCGAGGCTGACCCCATACCCACGTATGAAATTAAATAAAAGATAAGTGATCAGATGTAAAAGGCCAGGGTGTCCTTTTGTTGCAGAGGTTTTGTTTCCTGTTGCCAGCTGGTGACAGGAAACCTGAGGAGTGACGATAACACCAAGAAGTCTCCGAAATTTCATATATGCTTTCAAGAGATAACAGCAGGAGCTTGGGCGTGTGATGTGATATCGATATTTCTGTAACTACACAATATCTTATCTTTCAACAAGAAACCCAAGGTGATATATTAAGGACCTGGGTACATCTGACAGTTTCGTGTTAAATAAACACTATTATTTCAAATCATACTCAGGAAGTGATGGGGTATGATGATAATACAGCCCCTCATACACAGTGACTCTCCCTCTTAGAAGAATAAATTTAAGCTGTGAACATTCCAACAGGAAAGACATATATTAACATTGTAGTTATTTGGGCAGATTGTCCACACAATTTTAGTTAATCTTTTATGTAAACTATCTTGTCCTCATTTTCAAAGACCTGTCCAAACGATATGACTGGACAGGCAAAATAAATTGTATAAAAAATTATCAAATTTTAAAGAAAAACTTAACCACAGGTTTTATTCACTTCCTCATAGAAACTTAAAGTGTTTTTGTGTTGTGTACATTATTTCATTTCTCCCCTAGACACTAGGTACATCATACACCAGACACTGGAGCCAAAATAGTGACCGTATGAGATCTAGGGTGGTAGCGTTAGGTTCCCTGCACATAATTCATCATCATCATTTATAGAGTCAGGGGCCTACATGTGCTTGACCTCACACGGTTAATACATACACGGATTTCATTCTTTTAGGATACCATCATAACCTCCCCAGCAAAATCTAACTTTGCTACACTGGCAACCTCGTCACGTAAAACGAATGGCTACAGAAACCACCTATGCAAGAGCATGTGAATGCTTATCGCCGGCTTCATGCAAAGAGGACCAGCTGCCGTGACGGCTGCATGCTCCATAAGAAGGGAAAAGGACAATGTTGATGATTGGTTTATTGCAACGAAACGTACCAGGATAAAGTGTACTATTGCAATGACACTGCAATGGGTGAATCAACAAGGCTGCGGCTGTTGGAGTTTGGCATCAAACGTGGGACGAGCAGAAATGGACGTGAGAGAGAATGCATCTGTCGTATGTACAACCACCGTGCTACAGGTACAATTAGCATTCATACTCTTCGACATTTGCTGAGGGAGACTAGGCACCTATGGGTTTGCCCGGAGTGCCGTGAGGTCGATTCTGATTAATAATAACAATAATGTACTATTACTGTTGATATACAAATGGATTGGTTGTCCTCATCTCCAGCGTTGTCTGGCGCTGGTTTCTGCAAATAATTTTGTACCAGTACTTCATGCCGCGGTAGCATAGTGGTTAGTGCACTGGCTTCCTAGCTCAGTGGTCTATGGTTCGATCCCCAGATGAGGTAGGAATTTTTTAGGCCGCAAACGGCTCCTGGGTCGACACAGCCCCAACTGGGTACCAGAGCAACTCTGGGAAGGTTAAGGCGGCCGGCGTGATGCTGACCACATCACCCCTAGTGTGCCGATGGTCAAGAAAATATGGGCCTAACACCATATTCCCAATATGCCTCAATGGGCGTGTAACGGGATCCTTTGCCTCTTTTTTTTACTTCAAAGCAGGGGCAAACTGACAATGATCGGGGCATAATGGGTCATTGGCCCCTGATTATAGATTCCACATGGGGCACGAGGTTAGGAAGTCGTAAAACCCTCTACAGCTGTGGATCCTCTGACAGTGCCCGAAATGCCAAGCGCTCAGTCCGGCCCCTCTTTCATAAAGACCTGTATAAATTAGGAATAGTATCAGTACTGATGCAGGCAACAGCCAATACTAATGGAAATTAAGGTAAGAAGGGGGAGATGGAAAGGGCATACACTCAGAAGAGAACAATCAAGCATAGCCAGAGGTGCCCTTGACTGGAACCCACAAGGGAAAAGAAGAGTGGGTTGGCCAAGGAGAACGTGGAGAAGAAAAGGGGAAGAGGAGGCTAAAGAAATTGGAATGACTTGGGCACAACTGAAAAAAGACAGCCCAGAATATAAATCGATGGAGAGCAACTGTTTCAGCCCCTATGTTCCACGGGGAACCGACAAGAATGATGATGATGAGTACTTATGCTACATACCACGTTGGCCACATGTGTGTCTTCACTTTTCAATTAGGTTAATTTTTTTTTAAATTAAAAAATCGGGGAAGACATCGCAAAATTAGAGCAATTCTAGAGCAAGTGGTTGTTGCTTATAAGTGGCTGAAACATTCTTTGAGAGAAGAAATGGGGAAATGAGGAAAAAAATCCGCACCGGTGAACCTTTGCACCGTAATTTGGCACATTGCCTCTGGCGCTTTCAAAAACGAGGCAGACAAGATAGCTGCTTCAGACTGATAAAGAAAGTTAAAAAAAAAAAATACAACAAAAACTCATAACCTCCGATGAAAGTTTTGTTTTCAACATCGAAGGCGGCGACTTCAGCCAATTCAAAACGGTACTATGAAAATAATCGAGAAAACAAACCTTTGAAATATTTTCACGTTGAGGCCTGTAGACAGAAGTTCAGGTAGAAGTGGAAAAAAATATGGCTATGAGGACAGAAGCTAATTCCCACTATCAGGTCTTTAAAATATTTCTGAAGATCGCGTGCCAGAACGAAGCACAGATGCGAGTGTCTGCCAAGACACTAGTTATCTACATTGGGTGTATGCGATCAGAACTTCAGACGATCGCAATGAATCCTGGAAGCCGTGCGGCACGGGAGGTTAAAACATAGATCTTAAAAAAAAAACTGACGTAGATTTGTAGACGACATAAAAAAAATGATCTTGTTTTGCTACTTCTCATTCGTTTTGTGAGATCGTCGGGGGGAAATGCGGTCGAATCTGGAGAAAAAAACGAAAAACTTCAACTTGGGTGGAGCGATTATGTCTTACAATTTTTTTAAGTATGTAGAACCTCTTGCCACATAAACCACGGGTAGCACGGCGCAAGAAGGCGGTTGACAAACCTTTTGGTTGCAGGATGAGTAATCTTCAGATAATTTCATTGTGTTAGTTTGAGTTGAACAATGGTTTAGGACAATTGGGTGCGAAAACGATCAAGGAAAAGTGTGCATGTCACTGTGATCACGTGCTTGTTTTATAATGTGGTTTTCTTTCCCTTCAGGGTTGTGACTTCTTGTAGCGAGGCACGTCGCTTTCAACCAAGTCTTAAGTACGTCGGTTATATGAGAGCTCAATTTCCCATTAAACATTAGTGAACTCTGTTGACTGAAGCATAGTGTTGATTAAAAAAAAATAAATAAATAAACCCTGAAAAGGACTTCTAGTTTCTATCAGCTAGCATGAAGTAGCCCTGAAAAGAGCTAGCCCTGAAAAGGCTTGGGGCAGCGTCGATAGATACTTAGTCTTGAAAAGGACTAATAGTGTCTATGTGCTAGAAAGATGAAGTCCTGAAGAGGACTGACAGCTACTCCAAAGCTGCCCGGACTACCTCAGTGTTAGCGAAACTGTATAATGTGGTTGAAAAAAAATGTACGTCTCTTTTTGGCGAGGCGTGCCCCGTTTAACATTATCACATGGTTCGTCGGTTATATTAGGGCGCATGTCCATTATAAAAGACCTTGTGGTCCGGTTAATATTTCTTCTTCTTCTGGTGGCGTCTTGTAGGGCAGCAATAAACTGTCTCCACTTTGCTCGGTCGGCAGCCATCCTTTGTGAGGTGATGCCCCAACTCTGGTTAATGTTCATAATGTGCTAAAATACATTATGTATGTGTTGTTGAGGCTGCACGATTATAACACATAGGATACGTAATAGAATCACAAAGTAGGCATTATTTTACAAATCTCTCAACAGAAAACATGTGAAGGAAAACAACAACAACAAACCACTGTGAAGAGAGCTGGAGTCAGACATGAGAATCTTCTTTCTTCGTCTTCCTCGTTCGTCCTGAAAAGGACGTTGGTTGCGTTGTGTCTGTTTACAGCGGAGTTGCGATATCTGCGCCTTTCGGCCGGCACATCCGACTTCAGCACGGCATTATTTGGGACCGGGTTTCCCTTCTCTCTTCGATCCCTACTCTCTCAGCCAGACTGCAGTGATGCAGCCTGTTTCCAGGACCACCACGTGGAGGTGGTGTAGGGTCTTGGTCAGCTCTGGTTCGCTGACCCTGATGCAAGCAGTCAAGCTATGGGTCGCTGACTGCATTCTCTATTGCTGCGTCTTTGGGTCCCAGACATGAGAATGATAGTAAGGACACCAAAATGACTTGGACACATTGATGTACTTTATGTGATTATATTGCTCAAAGCCTAGTTTCCTCCAGGAGCACAAAAGCAAAGAATAATTGTTACAGCGGTAATTCAACACGCGCAAATACTCCTCCTTTCTATGACGTATCTCTCTAGCCTATAAAATGGCGAATTGTGACTCATATGCACTCTTGTATGTTAACAAAGATCAGTACGAAACCTCGTAACGTAATGCCTTCACGTTTACAAAAATTTCGCTTTAGATCCTGTATTTTTTATTTTATTTTATTCATTTCTCGTCCTATTGTTGCTCCTTTAATTTATTTCTTCTTTCTTCTTTGATCCTTAGCCGCCGACCGTCAAAGCAGTCAGTGGTCATCACGTCTAGTGGCGTCTTGTAGGGCAACAACAAATTAATTCCACTTTGCTCGGTCGTCGGCCATCCTTCGTACAGTGCCCCAACTCTGGTTCATTCTTTGCATCTCAGCCTCCACAGTCCTCCGCCAGGTTGTTTTTGATCGGCCTTTCTTTCGTTTTCCTTCAGGGGTCCAAAGCATAGCTGTTCTTGTGATGGCATCTGGGTCTCTTCTGAGGACATGGCCAACCCAGCTCCAGCGTCTGCCAGCTATGATGGTGTGCATGTCCTCTTGCTTGCTCCGAGTAAGCAGATCTTGGTTGGTGATGGTATTCGGCCAAAAGATTCGGTGAATTTTTCTTAGGCATGTTGTGTGAAAAGAGGACAATTTCGACATTTCCTTCTCTGTAACTCTCCAGCATTCCGCACCATAGAGAAGCACAGAAAGCACACAGCTCTGATATAATCTTAATTTTGTGCTTGTGCTGTATTGAGAGGACTTCCAGATGTTGTTTAGGCTAAAAAAGGCTGTTCTTGCCTTATTCATTCTGATGTTGATGTCTTTGCCTGCCCCGCCGTCTGGTGTTACTATGCATCCTAGGTATGTGAAGGTGTCTGTCTGTACCAGTTGCTGATTCCTTACTGATATGGGCTCAGGGTTGCTCACATTGAGCGTCATGACCTCTGACTTCTTTAAATTGATGTTCAAGCCCACCTGCTGGCTAAACTTATTAAGTCTATCCGTTTTTTCCTGGATGTGTTGATGTGAATGTGCTAGTAGTGCAATGTCATCTGCATATTCCAGATCTTCCAATGTAGAAAATGTAGTCCATCTTATTCCTCTTGGACTGCCCTCTGTTGTCTGGCGCATCACCCAGTCTATGACTGTTAAAAATAGAGTGGTTGATAAGGGGCATCCCTGTCGTACTCCTGTCTTCACCTCAAAGGTTAGGTTGCTCTGCCCAACACTACACGTAAAGTTGGCATAGAGGCTTTTTATGATTGACACTATGCAGCTTGGAATTCCATAAGCCCTCAGTATTTTCCATAAACTGTCCCTATGTATGCTGTCAAAAGCCTTTTCAAAATCAACGAAATTAATGTACAGCTGTCTTTGCCATTCTGAGCACTGCTCTATAATGTTCCTGAGAGTGAATATATGATCTACACATCTTCTGTTCTTTCTAAATCCTGCTTGTTCTTTCCTCAGTTTGTGGTCTACTGCTTTTGAAATTCTCTGTATAATTATCTTGCCTAGTATTTTGCTGGGAACTGAGAGAAGAGTGATTCCTCTCCAATTATTGCAGTCTGCAAGATCTCCCTTCTTGGGCAATTTGACAATTATTCCTTTGTTCCACTCTGATGGTGTTGTCCCCGTTTTCCAGACTTGTGCAAATAGTGGTTCTAATAGTTCTGCTGCTAGCTCAGGGTCTGTCTTAAATAGCTCTGCATTTAAGTTATCATGGCCAGGAGCTTTTCCGTTCTTTAACCCTTTGATTGCTGTGATGATTTCTTCTTTTCGTGGAATGTCTGTATTTACATCTAGATCGTTTTCAGCCTCAGGAACATTCAATTGTGTCTCTGGTGGTTCCTTGTTCAGAGTTTCTCTGAAGTGCTCTGCCCATCTTGTTTCCTGTCCCTCTGCTGTCGTGATGAGATTTCCTTGCTTATCTCTTACTAATGTAATATTGTTTGCACCTCGTTTTCCGCTGATGAATTTAGTTATTTTGTATACTGTGCTTTGTTCATTTCTCAGTGCTGCCTCTTCTGCCTGTCTTGCAAGATCGTCTAGGAAATTCCTTTTGTTGGCTCGGGTTTGGCGTTTAACTTCCTTGTCCAGCTGACTGTACTGTTCGCTATATAGTTGCTTTAACCTGGGGGACTTCGCTTCTGTTTTCTTTCTTTTCATTTCCTTTCTCAGTGTTATGGTGTTTAATGTTTCTGGTGTTATCCAGTCTTGCTTCTTCCTTTCCTGGAATCCCAAGCATGATTTGCTGCTTTCCTTATATATTGTTGAAATGGTGTTGAATTTCTGGTCTATATCATCAGTCAATGTCTTTTCCTGACTTTTGGCAAATTGATATCGTTTCTTTATGTGAGCCGCAAAAGCTTTTTTGGTAAGGGGGTCCTTCAATTTGCTGATGTCAAACCCTTTCTGTGTAGTTACAGTTGGTCCAGCCCTTCTTAGTTTCACTTTCAGTTTTGCTACTACTAAATGGTGATCACTTCCCACATCCGCACCTCTTCTTAGCTTCACATCGTGTAATGCATGTCTCCATCTACCGTTAATCATGATGTGGTCTATCTGGTTTCTGCCCAACCATATGGTAATTCCCATGTTAATTTGTGAATTTCTTTATGTGGGAAAAGTGTTCCTCCAATGACCAGGTTGTTAATACTACAGAAACTTATTAATTTATCCCCATTTTCGTTTGCTGTTCCGCTGCCGCATTTCCCCATTACTCTTTCATTATATGTATTGTGTGTACCAGCTTTCGCATTGAGTTCTCCCATTACTATAATAATATCATATCTAGGTGTGTCTTCCATCTCTTTCTGCAGTTGTTGATAGAATTCATCCTTGACCTCTTCATCGCTGTCATTCGTTGGTGCGTAGCATTGTATTATTGTAGTATTGATGAATCTACCTCTCAATCTTAATCTTATCAGTCTGTTTTTAATGGGTTTCCATTCCAGTGTGGTGAAAAATTCTAATACCCATATATAAATTAGAATATAAAGGTAAAGTCGAACGAAATAATACGATAGGAAGAAGAATGGAGAAAGACCAGTGCTTTCCCAGTATAGATAATGCCTTCGTTGTATAACGCCGTTATGGCTAACACAAGATTTCTACTTGTCCTAATTCGTTCGTTCCTAAATAAAATGCTTAGGCTTAACGATACGGCGATAACCGTAGTTCTAAAAATAGAATGTGTAGTAAAATCTTCTAGACGACCTTAATTTTAAAAACTAACATTAGTGCAAAATCGTGCACAAGGTTAGCCTTGGAAAGACAGACGGGCTTAGAAGAAAAAAAAAAGCAGAGAGAGATAGACGGACCATGGAACACAGTAACGCGAGCCACTCGCAGTGTGTCTAAAAATAGACCAACTCGCAGTGTGCATGGCCTGATTTTTTTCAAATAAACAGTGATGAAAAAAACTAACGATACGATGTTAGGTTTAGAAAACAGGTTTAATTCTTATTAGGAAACCTGATAATTTACGTAGGGCTCCTGACTTTATACTGATAGTACAGTCGTAAAGAATTGAACAGGTGGTAGTTGAAATTAAACACTTAACATCGAAAAAAAGATCGTATTCTTAACTACGCCACTTAGCCTCTTGAAAATTTTATATTCGTGTACAGGAAGGCTAGGGGACTAGGAATATGTAATAAATTATCTAAAAAGTCCATTAGATAATTAGATATTGATAATAAAACATATAGAGAACAGAGATACTGTCTTGGTCATATCTGCTTGGGATGGAATTCCCTGAATTTTGTTGAAACATAGTAGTGACAGAAAGCCTAAGATAGTACGAGGGAGGCCATTGGCTGAACTTTGAAGTTAAAAGAAATTTGATTGGGTGACCTATGAATAACAAATAAATGCCTAGAAACGGAGTAAAAGTGAATGAAAATATTTGAATGACTGTGTACTCTTTTGAAAATATTCAAAACGATTGGCCAATATACTGGATATTGGCAGAAGAAATCTTAGAGGGGACGCCATATCGTTACACACTGTGAGAGATGAGAGCAGGCAGTGTTATCAAAAATTAAATATATAATAACAGCCTGGACATACCGCAGATCAAACTGTGCCAGTCATCTTTAGTGTGTATTTCCTTACGAATTGTGGTAAGCTAGACATTTTTAATCTGTATTTTATATGAAAATTGAATGTGAAATGATAAATTATGTCTGGATGTGTGTGGTTCAGTAGCAAACATGAGGCAAAGCCTAGATATTGCTCCACCATGTAAAAGATTGTCAGAGAGGAGTATAACTGCATATATATATATATATATATATATATATATATATATATATATATATATATATATATGTTGGATTGCCATATAGTAACATAACACCTATCCTATTGTATGGAAGGGATTACAGCTGGAATTGCAGAGGCGTTGTCACCATTAGGGAGAGGAATACTGGTGTATATTGTCACATGAAAAGCTAGCAGTTGGCCTAAAGCGCTGAACTTTATGTTTGTTTGTACTGTCATGTACTTCAGTGTGGAATAATATTGTATATTAGTTATGAAGAAGGAGGCACAACCTTCTCATTTCAGGGGCCGTGGTATAGATGGTGATATTGCATCGTCCGGTCTGAGGACTGCGTGATCCAGAAAGCTGGCAGCAGACTCCTTGCACAAGATAGCGGCCATTATATATCATACTATCAAACTGAGAAGCAAGCGAGCAGAGGATACAGGTTTCCTGCAGCTGCATTATGAGATAAGCGCTTGTCAGCACGAAAAAGCTCAACCTTGAATAACATACCCTGAACTGAACTTTATTATAAAAACAAAAGGGACAGAAATTTAAAAATAACCAGAATCTGTGAATCCTTCAATATTATTTCCACCAGTACAAACACATGAAGTCGTGATGACCAACAACAACATAGCACTAAAAGGCAGTATTACCTCATAATAATACATCACAACACTACATTCATATTACAATAATATTATATGTCTTCACAAAGATTTTTTGTATAAATTCTTGTACATAAACATTGTGCTTACATTTGATTGTGATTCCTGATTCACATTGTAGTAGGATCAGGATATCTATATATATATTGAAAAAGCTAATACAGTGTATAAAAGTTAACACTTGACTTACTTAAGATAAATCTTTAGAGTGTTATGTGTTTGTGATTGTCATAGTGTTGTAAATTGTTGTGGATCTTAACTTAGGTGTTTATCTGTCTGTTGGTTGTTGTGAACTTACACTTCATCACTATCATAACCCTAGACATTAAACGAAGTCATCATACAATTCAAGAATAAGTCTGATTGAGGTCGAAATGTGGTAGCAAGCAAGGTTCTCTGTAATACACCAAACTTATTAGATACAGAAACCTTCACAGCTGATCTCATTCAGTACACTAAGTCCCCTATAACTATATTTATATAATCCCAACTCACCACATCCAGTAATGTCCTTTCTATTCCTTTCTGTAGAATAATGGCTACACCTTCATTGTGCTGTCCATCCTCTCTTCCAGAGTAAAGTACTGTTTCTCCTGTTGCTGTTTTAACTTTTCCTGCCCCTGTCCATCTGCTCTCGCTCATCCCTAGAATGTGTAACCTATAGTTTCTCATTTCTGCCGTGACCTGTTTTAGTTTACCCGTCTCATTCATTGTCCTGACATTCCAAAATCCTATTCTTGTATCATGTTTTGCGGTCAGGACGTCCGTTCTCATGTCAGTGGCTTCCTTTCGGCTTTCACCACTGACAGTCATACGAGCCTCAGACTCCGGATGTCCGTCCCGCAGCAAAGTTTGTTTATTCGTTGTTGTTTCCGTAACTTCAATTTGTTTACATACAGGGGTGTCAGCCCTATGCTAAAACCCCAAACCTGGAGGACCAGGGTGTCTGCTTTAGTCTGACCCCTGCCCGCGCAAACCTGTCCAGCTTGGTAGAACCTTCCAGGAATAAAACTCCCGCTGGCATAGCTCTGTGGGTAAACAGGGTACGCAAGCCGCCATACCTCAACAAGATATTGACACCGGTGATAATTGTTACAGCGGTAATTCAACACTTGCGCAAATACTCCTCCTTTCTATGACGTATCTCTCTAGCCTATACAATGGCGAATTGTGGTTCATATGCACTCTTTTATGTTAAAAAGATCAGTACAAAACCTCGTAACGTAATGCCTTCCCGTTTACAAAAATTTCGCACCGTAAAAATTCAGATCCTGTATTTTTTATTTTATTTATTTCTCGTCCTATTGTTGCTCCTTTAATTTATTTAATTGATATATTTTTGTCAGGCAGTTCTACACAATTGATTGAGATTTAGTCAACCATTTTTCTATTTTTGGAACATTGTTTCCTTCCTTCCCCCAAACGTAAGTAAACTGATAAAAAATGGCATTGAAAACAAAAGATCACACATCGATCCCACCCGTCGAATATCAGTCATAGGGATATGCAGCGGTAATGCAGTTATATGAGATCAGCGGTTTTACAACCATAGCCGATACACAAAAACATAACTGCCATTGTACAACGTAATCAGCCGTTATAAAGGAAAAGGTAAGTCCCATAAAGATACTGTCGTAGGAGAGGGAAGTGAAGAGATTTCACTATACGGCCCAGCTTTATGAGATGGGGTGTGCAGTTCCTTTCCTCGCTCGAGAGCAGCGTCAGGTACCTGTTACAGTTTTACAGCTGGGTAGACTTGGAGAGTAACACTACTAGGTTTCGACCACGGAACCCAATAACTTTCCGACGAGAGGCAAGAGCTCTAACAGCTTAGCCAATCGGATGCAAGAGATACACCAAAACCCAGGTGTGCAATAAGATTTTGAGTTAAGCCACAGGTGTGTCCGATTTCGTGATTCATTCGTCACATCAAATAAAAACAGGTTCATTAAATGGAAAAATTCCTTTAAGTGACGATTCAAAATTTATTCTTAATTATAGAATTTGTTGTTTTTTAAACTAGGGCTGCAGAGCTTCTTGCTCTTAATGTGCATTTCCCGCCATCTAAGGGGTCTCCCCAAATATGCAGAGCTAAAATGCTGTGCTGTGGTTCTAGGCTCTCCCAAGGAATTGTCACGTCCTACACAGAGCCACTCACCAGATGTGACGTATAATGGAAATATAGCCTACAGTATCTGACAGTCTTTCGGACCTCGTTAGCGTTCTATGATTTGCTAGCAAAACCATGCATTTTTCTGCCTGTCTTACTCACCTTTTAATCCAAGCCTCTTTTTCTGTTACGACGGGCTAGCGCAAAGTTTACAAACTTCGCGACCTGCCAGTCGTAACAGGTAGTGAATTAGGTTTGTTTACCTAGTTTCTCACGCGAGCTTATCTGTCAATCATGCGATGCTTGACAGACCGCACGTGAAGAAACCGAAGACCCTTTTGAAGTAGACGTACGGGCAAAAATATTTCCCCGACTACTCTTTTGATGTTCGTACACAGAGGGGAGTTAACGCTTTGATCTTCAGAAGCGGGGAAAATCTTCGAAGATACCCGTTACACGGTTTTATTCTTCTGATGTCGATTAGCAACGCTGAGACAGAGCGACCGTAAAACCTTTTATCTGAGGAACTCTGTTCACGATTCTCCCGATTCCCATGGTAATGTGAAAAGTAGCGTCATCTATAAATCAGAGAAACAATAATATATACTGAAGCACATTAAAAACGCACCACCTGTATAATCCAGGAGTAGAGTGTGAAATGTAAATATAAGTGTTTACAAGTTTACATATTTGGAATCTTTATTCATTTTCCTATGAATCCATGCTGGTCATTAATTTGTACAGTTGATTGTTATGAAATTCATTGCATTCTGTGCAGGCAAGGGAGAAAACCAAAAATGCAACCAATAAAAAATTCATTCACACTATCCTCAGTATCTGGTATGTCCACCGTGTGCTTGCAAACAAGCTTGGCAGCGGCTCCGCATGGAACGCACAAGTCTCTGAAGGAAATTCCGGGGAATCAAGTCCCATTCACGTGTAAGAGCAGCTTCGAGCTGTTGCAGATTAGCTGGAGAACCTTGCCTGTAGACTCCGCGTCCAAGCTCGTCCCACAGATGTTCTATAGGGGACATGTCTGGTGATAGGGCAGGCCAATCAATCGTCACAATGTTCTGCTGCTGTAGATATTGCTGCGTAATGCATGCGGTGTGCGCACGTGCGTTATCCTGCTGGAGAAGCTGCAAGTCTGGATAATTTGTGAACGCAGGAGCAACCAATGCATCCAGAACCTCATCTCGATATGTCACAGCATTAACATTTCCACGGAAGACGTGAAGAGGCAAGCGATGGTGAAAACTGAATCCTCCCCAAATGTGAATACTGCCACCTCCAAATCGGTTGTGCTGACGAACACAGCAATCTGCAAAGCGCTCTCCACACCGTCGCCAAATCCGCATACGTCCATCAGCAAAGGATATGTTGAATCTGCTCTCGTCTGTGAATAGGACAGCATTCCACTGCAGTCTAGTCCATCTGACATGTTGCTCTGCCCATTGCAGGCGCTGCTGACGATGTCTGTGAGTCAAGTTTGGCCCAACATAAGGTCGTCTTGCAGTAAGGCCTGTATCTCTGAGTCGTTGTATGACTGTCATTCGAGAGACTTGCCCACGTCTACCCACTATTGCTCTTGCTGTTTGACTTGCCGGGAGAGAACGATTCCTTAGGTGACTCAGCACAATATGACGATCTTGCGCAGGGGTAGTAACTCGTGGTTGGCCACTCCGAAGTCTATCCCGGGCACTGCCAGTGGTTCCGTAACGTTCATTGAGACGTAAAATAGTGCTGTGGTGGCAATTCATCCTTCTGACAATGGCCCGGGAGCTCATTCCGGTCTCCAACATACCAATGGCTCTTTGGCGGTCGTATTCAGATAGTCGTGGCATTTCAAGCACATGTACTGGGTGTTTTGTCTCAACGGCCTTTTTATACCGAGTATACTGCCACAACGCGTATACAATTTCAGGGTCATAGCTGTTGGGAATCGTGTTGCACGTGTAACTTTCATTGTTTTCATGTAGTCTGTACACAAAACCCGTGGGTTGAATCATGCACTTTCGTTCCAGCAGCCATTCACTCTCTACCTCTTGACAAATACGGGGAAAATCCATTCCCACACTTTTTTTTTTCCAGCTTCTCGGCATCAGTATATATAATAGTGGTGCGTTTTTAATGTGCTTCAGTATATATAAACTGTGGTTTCTTAAACCCGCTATCAGTTGTCGCTCAGAATTTTTGATAGCCTAAACACGTAGTCTAGAACCATTGTGGAAGATGTGTTAATAGTATTCGTGGGGATTGTCATTCTGATGTTCTGGTAATAGAAATTAGCATTTACTTGATTTAATGTGCTAAGTTTTATCATCTTAATTTACTTGGATTTTCTAGCTGTTAGAACTAGTGAAATAATAATAACGCGTAGCTATTTTATACCAGAGGTTCAGTTTAATGTTCATTTAACCACCCGCTTTCTCACACCAGAAGATGCGGTTTAATTGACTGATATTATATGCTAGGCGCGACTGATGGTCACCCTGTGTTACCGGGGCCCGAAAGGGGAGCAAAGAATAGTAACACTGTTCCTTTCCATGCATGTCGTAGAAAGCGACTAAGGAGGGTTGGGCATGGGGTTGGTTACCCCATCCTGTAAAAAATTTAAATTACAAAAAACTTCAACAAATATGGACAAGTCAAATAAGGAAAATAAAACACAGCCATCCAAGACAGGGGAAGGTCCTCTCGCAGGGAGGCGTATGATGCAACACAGAGAAAGCCGAAAGGAGTCTGTGTTGCTGAATAACCTTCTTTCTTCTAGGAGAACTTCCAGATTTGGCACCTGGAACGTTCGGACATTAAACGAACAAGGGAAAGTGGCACAAGTAGCAGCAGAAATGAGGGAATATAAAATCGAGGTTCTGGGAATGTGTGAAACAAAGTGGAAGGGGGTAGACAGGAAGAAACTCATCACAGGTGAATTGGTGCTGTCCTCAGGACATGAAGACGAAAGTTCACACCACAGTGAAGGGGTAGCTCTTATGTTATCTAAAGAAGCACAGAAAGCACTCATTGAATGGGAAGCTGTTGGACCCAGAATAATAACAGCTACTTTTAAAACAGCTAAAAAGAAAATACATGTAAATGTCATCCAATGTTATGCACCAACTAATGACAAAGAAGAGTCTGTGAAAGAAGCATTTTATACTAGACTACAGGAAATTATGGATAAAGTAAAAAGAAGAGACATCACAATTTTGATGGGTGACATGAATGCAAAGATAGGTACAGTCAATACCGGATTTGAAGAAGTCATGGGAAAACATGGGCTAGGAATAATGAATGAAAATGGGGAACTATTCTCAAACTTCTGTGCTTCAAATCAACTGGCTATAGGAGGAAGCATGTTTCCACATAAGAGAATACACAAGGCAACATGGATATCACCAGACCATAGAACAGAAAATCAGATTGATCATATATGCATAAACAAGAAGTTTAGATCATCATTGCAGGATGTAAAGGTATATAGAGGAGCAGATGTGGCATCAGATCACCACCTTCTGATAGCCAAAGTAAAAATGAAACTCAAGAGATATGCAACAATGCAAAATTATAGACAACAATTTAATGTAGGACATCTAAGAAATCAAGATACACAATTTGCGGTCACAGTATCCAACAAATTCCAAGTGCTCCAACAGCTGGAAGATGTAGAGAATACAGAAGACTATTGGCAGCAGGTCAAAACTGTATGGAATGAGACATGTGAAGAAATACTGGGGAAAAGGGAAAGACAACAAAAAGCATGGATAACAACAGAAACCATCAATAAGATAAAAGACAGAAAAAACAAGAAAGCAGATTTAAACACAAGCAAAACCAGAAGTTCCAAAGCCAAGGCTCAAGAAGTGTACACAGAAGCAAACAAAGAAGTAAAAAGAAGTATCAAAAGAGACAAGAGGAAATATATTGAGGAGTTGGCAAGAGAGGCAGAAGATGCTGCAGCCAAAGGAAATATGAGAGAACTGTATAGCAGCACAAAGAAGCTAACAGGGAAATACAAGCAAACAAGTTGCCTCATAAAAGACAAGAATGGTAAACTGCTCAGCAATATACAAGAGCAAATGAAGAGGTAGACAGAATATTTTGGTGACCTTCTCAATAGACCAGCTCCACAAAAACCCCCGGACATCCAGCCAGCAGAAGAAGAGCTACAAATTATCGGTGAAAGACCAACGAAGGAAGAAATAAAGAAAGCTATAAAGCTTCTAAGAGATGGAAAAGCGGCTGGACCTGATGGCATTCCAGCAGAGGCCATCAAAGCAGATATCGACACGGCTACAGAGATGTTATATAAATTACTCGGTAAAGTCTGGGAAAAGGAAGAGATACCAGCAGAATGGAAGGAAGGATATCTGGTTAAGTTGCCTAAGAAGGGAAATTTACAAGAGTGCACAAATTATAGAGGAATAATGTTACTATCAGTGCCAGGCAAAGTATTAAACAGGATTATCCTTGAGAGATTAAAAGAGTCCATAGACAAGAAACTGAGAGATGAACAAGCAGGTTTCCGACAAAACAGATCATGTACAGACCAGATAGCCACTATGAGAATAATAGTTGAACAAAGCCTGGAATGGAATTCACCACTATACATCGGATTTGTGGACTACGAAAAGGCATTTGACAGTGTAGACATAGAATCACTTTGGAAATTGATGAGGCATTATGGAGTTCCCCTGAATATCATTAATTTAATAAAGAAAACATATGAAGACATGACATGCAGAGTTCTTCACGAAGGACAGCTTACAGAACCGTTTGGGATAAGAACAGGAGTACGACAGGGATGCTTCTTGTCTCCATTTCTTTTCTTACTAGCAATAGACTGGGTTATGAGATCATCGACTACACACAACAGAAATGGAATCCAGTGGACTCTGACTAAGCAGTTGGATGATCTGGATTTTGCTGATGACTTGGCTCTTCTGTCCCATAACCGTAATCAGATGCAGGACAAATTGAAAATACTCGATGAGAGGTCACAGCAATTGGGTCTGAAAATACACAGGGAAAAGACGAAAATATTGAGAATAAATGCAGGTAATGATAACAGGGTTGAACTTGAAGAAACACCAATACAAGATGTAGAATCGTACACATATCTTGGCAGTAATATAGACAAAGTTGGAGGGACAGACAGCGGTATCAAAATAAGAATACAAAAGGCAAGAGGAGCTTTCATTGCATTAGGAAATATATGGAGATCAAGAGAAATCGGATCCAACACGAAAATAAGAATCTTCCACTCAAATGTGAAGTCAGTCCTATTGTATGGCTCTGAGACATGGAGAACAACAAAGACAACAACCAAAAAGCTACAGACTTTCATAAATTGGTGCTTGCGTAGAATAGAGGGATTAAAATGGTATGACAAGGTTGCCAACGTGGAACTGATGACAAGAACTAGACAAGTGCCAGTGGAACAAGAGATAAGAAGAAGACGATGGCGATGGATAGGACGCACACTGAGGAAACCTGTTGATAGCATTACAAGGCAGTCCTTGTTCTGGAACCCCCAGGGCAAGAGAGGCAGAGGTAGACCAAGAAGCACATGGAGAAGAGAGCTGGAAACAGAGGTGAAAATGATGAGGAGAACATGGAAAGAACTTGAGATGATGGCACGTGACAGGAGGACTTGGCATGGGTTTGTTGAAGGCCTATGCTCCTTTGGGAGTGGAGGGTTATGATGATGATGCGACTGATGGTGGAAGATAGAATTCACGTTTATTTCATTGTGTGTATTTATATTAAGTGACTTTTATTTAATAGCATACGATGACAAACAGACCTCGACAATTTAATAGCTATTAACGACAGGAGATATTTGTTAAGTGCGCGTATGGATAATTGATTAATAAGTGACATTGTACGCTGATCGTTAACGCGAGCCATGGGCGGGGAGGGCACATACCTTCACCCGACCTAGAGACGCCGTGCTAGCGAAAGCTGACCGGATAGGAAAAGGCTAAAGACACCGTGTGCCTTTTTAATTTAATCAGGACTGACGGAGTGGATAATAGATCGTCTTGTCCCCGTCTGTGTACATATATGTAGCGATATAGAATAGTAGCATTTTTTCCATAAATGTTTCTTTATTCCTAAGCAGACCTGATCAAGAGCGGCCAGCGGTCTATTTTGGTCCTTTTCTTCATTTACTGAATAGTTAATGTTGTCTTTTCTTGGCTTATGCGTCCACAAGTTCATTTGTGAACAGGATTGGCCAAAGATATACCAAAAACATTTATTGTGTAAATTTAACAGGACTTATCAAATACCCAGATATTTTTCCCAATTTATCAACCCACGGGGGTTGTGCAGAAATAATAACACTATCTGACTTTTGACAGTCGTATCAGCGGATTTATCCAGAAAGTTACGCTGTTTCAAAATCGGCACTCACCACAGTGCCAGCCGATAGGATTTACCATCATTTAACAATTGTAACAGTTTTTAGCAACTAGATGTTTCGAAATACTGGAAGTATTTTTTACTGTTTGCTGTGAAGACAAGATCTCGGTTTCTACACTAACCATTCGAGGTGACATTTGTTCATCCAGGAATACACCACCAAATTTGGCGTCCCCCTCATAAAATCGTATTTGTTATAGAAGATGGACTGGGGCCAACTTGGATAATACCCCTGACATTCTGTATATTCAAGAACCATTGTAATTCCAAAGGGATATCACCAAGAGTAGGGTAAGCGCGATTGAGTAGCCACTGTATAACAGAGAGAGAGTATGACAGAGAGAGTGAATATTTTTCTTTGTTACCAATATTGTACCAACTTTGAGTTGCTTAAAAATTGTTTACTTTTACTGGGTAGCATTTCGTAAGAACTTTGTTTTTCCTTACTGTCTATTCTGTAACATATTGGATGGGTTTGAAAAAAAATCGAAAAAAGGTGATTCGTCTTACGAGGACAAAAGACAAAGAAAATAGTCTACGTTACGGCCACAAGGCCTTCGTCAGGAAAGGAAAGAAAGTGAAGGCTAGATAGGACACATAAAAACTAAATAAAATAAAAACTGGGTACTTCCCTGAAGGCAAGAACCGAAATTCTAACAAAGTCGCTGTCTGTTGATAAGCGCGTGGCTGAACAGAAAGTGACTTCCGCCGCCGGGTGTACACAATGCATACTAAGAAACTAAAAAAACGAAACCGGAAAATAAACTACCCAACGTGATAAAAGTGGGGACTGGAAATAGAAGGGGACAGAATGAGTGGGAGATAAATAAATGTGAAATAAAAAAATGTATATGGCATACAAATAGAAGAATAGGATAAGAGTGGAAAGAGTAAAATAGAGCAAGAGAGGAGAGGGTGACCTCAGACAAAGGTGTGAAAAGTGTTGAGACCGGCTGGTTTTAGACACCCCATGCGGTGGATAAGACGGTTCTCAAGCTGTTCTCGGCTGGCAGTGTCAGAGGAGCAGGATCGGATCGCTGTGACCTGGATGTCGATGGGACCATGGTGGTCAGGACCATTGAAGTGTATAGCCACTGGTGTTGACTTTTGCTGAGCGATGTCATTTAAGTGCTGGCTGAATCTGTCCCCAAGTCGTTTGCCTGTTTGGCCAATATAGGTTTTGCAGCAACGTTTACATATGATCGTATAAATGACATTGCGCGATTCACACGTGAAGCTACTAGTGATGGTGTACGTAGCCTTAGGAAAGGACACCTTCTGGGTTGAGATGACATACTTGCACGTGTTGCATCGTGTCCGACCACAGGGTAGTGTGCCAAAGTGAGTGGCATTCTCCTTTGGGAGACGGCTGTGAACAAGAAGATCCTTCAAGTTCTTGTCACGTCTATATGCCACCAAAGGTGCTTCACTGAATACTTTTTGGGTCAGAGGCTCTGCTTGGAGGATAGGGAGGTGGCGGAAAAGGATCTGTTTGACAGTAGTACTGTGAGGGTGATGGGTCAAGATTAATTTGACTCTATCCGAAGTGGATTTATGGTGAGGTTTGAGGGCCTCCAGACGAGAGATGGGGAGCACACGTTGGAGAGCAGAGGTGAGAACATGTTCAGGATAAAGTCTGTTACGGAAGAAATCCAACATCTCATTTGCTCGTAAGTGGAAGTCATCGTCGTCTTGGCATAAACGGCGGAGGCGGAGAAGTTGTGAAAAAGGAAGGGAGTCACGACAGGCCCGAGGATGAGAAGAGGTATACAGGAGGTAGCTGTGGGCATCTGTCGGCTTGTAGTATACTGAGGTATTAAGGCCGGAGGGCGTGATAGAAATAGTAATGTCAAGGAAGTTGACAGATACTGTGGAGACGAGGGAGGTGAACTTGATGGTGGGGTGAAAGTGGTTCACAAAGTCGATGAAGCGGTGTAAATCAGTCTCAGACATATCTGTGAGACCTATGCCATCATCGATATATCTGCGGTAAAACCCAGGGAAAGGACCGGAGTATTGTTGCCATATCTGATGCTCCAAGTGGCCCATGAATAGACAGGCATAGCTGGGACCCATCTTCGTTCCCATGGCAACACCACTAATTTGGTCAAAAAACTGACCATTGAATTCAAAGGAATTCAGTTGAAGGACCAGTTCAGCAAGACGGAGAAGAGTGACAGTGGATATAGAAGGGCAAGTGCGTTGGTCCAGAAAAAACTGAAGAGCTCGGAGACCATCAGAGTGGGGAATAGAGGTATACAGAGAGCAGACGTCCAGCAAGAAAAGACGGTAGGAGCGGTCTGCTGGGAGTCGGATAGAGGAGAAAGTTGTAAGAGCGTGATTGGTGTCTTTGATGAAGGAGGGAAGATTCTCAACGATAGGCTGGAAAATGCTATCGAGGAAGTCAGAAATGTGTTCAGTAGGACAAGAACAGGCTGAGACAATAGGTCTTCCAGGGTTTTCGATCTTGTGAATTTTGGGGAGCATGTAGAATACAGGCATTACTATTTCTATCACGCCCTCCGGCCTTAATACCTCAGTATACTACAAGCCGACAGATGCCCACAGCTACCTCCTGTATACCTCTTCTCATCCTCGGGCCTGTCGTGACTCCCTTCCTTTTTCACAACTTCTCCGCCTCCGCCGTTTATGCCAAGACGACGATGACTTCCACTTACGAGCAAATGAGATGTTGGATTTCTTCCGTAACAGACTTTATCCTGAACATGTTCTCACCTCTGCTCTCCAACGTGTGCTCCCCATCTCTCGTCTGGAGGCCCTCAAACCTCACCATAAATCCACTTCGGATAGAGTCAAATTAATCTTGACCCATCACCCTCACAGTACTACTGTCAAACAGATCCTTTTCCGCCACCTCCCTATCCTCCAAGCAGAGCCTCTGACCCAAAAAGTATTCAGTGAAGCACCTTTGGTGGCATATAGACGTGACAAGAACTTGAAGGATCTTCTTGTTCACAGCCGTCTCCCAAAGGAGAATGCCACTCACTTTGGCACACTACCCTGTGGTCGGACACGATGCAACACGTGCAAGTATGTCATCTCAACCCAGAAGGTGTCCTTTCCTAAGGCTACGTACACCATCACTAGTAGCTTCACGTGTGAATCGCGCAATGTCATTTATACGATCATATGTAAACGTTGCTGCAAAACCTATATTGGCCAAACAGGCAAACGACTTGGGGACAGATTCAGCCAGCACTTAAATGACATCGCTCAGCAAAAGTCAACACCAGTGGCTATACACTTCAATGGTCCTGACCACCATGGTCCCATCGACATCCAGGTCACAGCGATCCGATCCTGCTCCTCTGACACTGCCAGCCGAGAACAGCTTGAGAACCGTCTTATCCACCGCATGGGGTGTCTAAAACCAGCCGGTCTCAACACTTTTCACACCTTTGTCTGAGGTCACCCTCTCCTCTCTTGCTCTATTTTACTCTTTCCACTCTTATCCTATTCTTCTATTTGTATGCCATATACATTTTTTTATTTCACATTTATTTATCTCCCACTCATTCTGTCCCCTTCTATTTCCAGTCCCCACTTTTATCACGTTGGGTAGTTTATTTTCCGGTTTCGTTTTTTAGTTTCTTAGTATGCATTGTGTACACCCGGCGGCGGAAGTCACTTTCTGTTCAGCCACGCGCTTATCAACAGACAGCGACTTTGTTAGAATTTCGGTTCTTGCCTTCAGGGAAGTACCCAGTTTTTATTTTATTTAGTTTTTATGTGTCCTATCTAGCCTTCACTTTCTTTCCTTTCCTGACGAAGGCCTTGTGGCCGTAACGTAGACTATTTTCTTTGTCTTTTGTCCTCGTAAGACGAATCACCTTTTTTCGATTTTTTTTCAAACCCATCCATCGTATTCCACGTCTTACCGCAGTTCCCCTCCACTTCCTCGATTGTAACATATTGCTAACCTTTGACCTTTGGGGTTATTAACTTGTTGGGTTCTTGTCTCAATAAGAGGAGGGCACATTTATTCTGTATTTTCCTATGTATGTAATTCTGATTTTTAAAAATCTTTCTTTAGATATTCGATGTTGTCAAGTTTAATGATAATAAACAACAAAAGAAACTTAACCCATACCCAATTAACCATAGTTTTTCACGTTTGTGTGTCTTGTCACACAGTTGTGTGTGTGTGTGTGTGTGTAGTTAAACTTATATTTACATGTATAGGGAGGGAAAGATTGTTTTGTACTAAATTATAGTCGTATAGATAGGCTGGACTAGAGAAACTACTAATTCCAGAGACAGATCTTCTCCTTAAACTATTCACCCGTGAAACCTATTTCTCACACCTTTATTTCTCACGTACTTATCACCATCCACTCTACTCAGGCGGGACAATAAATAACTTCGAACCTATCTAATTACGACACCCAGGTCCCCCTGACTATCGTGGGCCTATAGTTACGTCTGGGGTTCAATGGGCGCCTCTGAGCTTAGTGTGCAATGCTGGGTTCTCAGTATGTTTCTCCACAGAGAGAAACCCTGGAAGTGTGTGGATGATTTCATGAGTCAATGAGGGTGTATTTAGCTTCACAGACAGGTTCACTTCCACATTTGAATACTGTAGCATTGTGTTAGCTGGTGGTCATATATGAATGACTCCAGATATGCCTCCATGCATTTACTTATAGAATCAAACGTAAATTTAAAAACAAAAAAGTAAATGATTTTTTAAAAATCGTCGTGAAGCCCTGCAATCTTTCTGTCTGACCAACTAATCAGAATTTTGCTGAATATCTGAATTTCGTGGTATTTCGTAGAAGGACAAAGTGACAAATGTCGAGGTGCTGTCACGTGCTGGCCTTAGAGCATGCATACACTCCTTAGGCAACGCAGATTACGCTGGCTTGGCCATGTCCGCCGCATGGAAGATGGTTGCATCTCTACAGATATCTTCTACGGACAACTGGCAGATGTCAATAGTACAGCTAGGTGACCGCAGCTGAGGTTCAGAAATGTTTGCAAGAGAGACATGAAGGCACAGGACATAAATCCAGCAACATTGGAGCATAAAACTGCCGATCGCACCAAGTGGCGATGCTCCCTACGACGTCAACTCAGATTGTGCGAAGAGAAACCCTCACAACAAGCAGCAGAGAAAAGAACATGCTGAAAGGAGCACCAGGAAAAAAGCAGCTGAGGACTCCAGGAAAAAAGCAGCTGAGGACTATCACCTCAGGGGCACATTCCCAGTTACGACTGAAGGGGGGAGCCGCGCTAGCGTACTGGTTACCACACTGCGCTGGCGACCGGGTGACCCAGGATCAAACCCGGGCGAGGACATTTGAAGATTTTTCGTCGACCGGGATTTAGACTGGATAAACTCGAGCCCTGGCGGGATCATTTGAAGGATTGTCGTCGACCAGGGACTGGCGGCTTCTGAGCCGACCCAGCTCTAATGGGTACCTCCAAAATCGGCGAGTATCTGCCTGAATGGCGAGGGACACCTGTCTCTGTGCAAGAAAAAAGGGATACTCACGTAAAATCAGTCTCAGGTTAGACATTAACCTGAGATTTCGCCTAGAGTAATAGCGGGCGTACGAAAAAAAAAAAAAAAAAAACACTGAAGGGGCTACTATGATCTGAATTTCTTAGGCCCTCCGAGTTTTCAGGACAGGCCGGAAATATCAATATACGAATTGTCAATGTAGAAAGGTTTTTTTTTCAAGAAATTTGTGTCATGACATTTTCTTTCAGTAACGTGACAGGTCTAATAATCCAATTCGCCACACATTTGTTGCGAGTTGGCCACTTGTGTCGACCAAACCATAACTACTATCACTCAAGGTAGACAGCTGTTACACAATACATACATCAGTCATACAAAACATACAAAAATAAAAGTAGTCCCTTAGCAGATACTGCCATAGTGGAGTGAAATGTTAGAGATTTCAATATTTTAGGTCCAGCTTTATGAAGTTCGGTGACTAGTTCTCTTCCTCGGTACCTTTGCCTTCCCTAACTCATAAGCACAGTGCGGTACCAATTTACAGCTGGGTATACTGGTGCGTGATGCTACCTGGTTTCGATCGCGGAACCCCGTAACTTTGCCGCGATCTAGACCATAGTATGCAGGGTACGGAAGATTTTCAGCATGGCTATGGAGTCGGAGTCAGGAGTTGGAATCGATTTTTAGTAGAGTCGGAGTCAGTTAAAAAACGTTTGGACTCCGTCCCCGAATTGTTAGCCACATGACTAGTACAAAACTGTAGCCGGAGTCGGAGTCAGACTTCTAAAATTTCAGGAGTCGGAGTCGGAATTTTTTTGGGGGCCTGACTGCACAACCCTGCTTTTTAAAGTGGTACGGGGATTATTGTGTCAATAACTATATTATGCCACTAAAATATTCCAAAAGTAGTAGTTTTAGTTGAAGATGTGGACTGCAAAGAGAAGAAACAAAAGCAAGTAACAAACTGGAGGCTGAAAATGAAATGCCGGCATCTCTTTACACACACAAAAAAACTGTGCCAAGACTAAAACAGTTGGCTGAAGAGAAACAGAGTCAAGTGTTTTAATAATTAGTGTGACCTACTTCTGGTAAGCATTAAACAAACTGTATGATATTAAATTTTTGTTATGCACCGAATGCAGTTTTCTTTATGGAAGAATAATGAATCTGTTTATTTATTTTCGTATGTGCTTATGGATGGTAAACTCAAGAATTCATTTCCTTTCATACAAAATTGGGGGTTAACCCGCGGTTTATAAAAAGCCATGAGGTACGGAGACCAATAAAGGTTAGGAACTCATCTAAGCTGTGTCACTCCTATTGGATCATAGGGTCTACCATGCTCCAAGTGGATCTTTTACTTATATGGATTACATTCATATTGAGCAAACGACCATTTCAGCTGTCAAGTCGAAGATCCTCATAATTATAGATCATATATTCTATTAAGCGCCTGAGCGGCAGACTAATTAGAGAACTTGCGTTTTGAGGCAAAGAGGAGCCGAGTTCGAAACCTGATCACGTTACGCTCCATTCTACATATATATGTATATTGTTATTATTATTGTTGAACAGAATCGATATCATTGCACTCCGGGCAAACCCATAGGTGCTCAGTCTCCCTCGGTATATGCCGAAGAGTGTAAATAACTGTTCCTGTAGCTCGCTGGTTGTATACACGACGGATGCATCCTCTCATACGTCTGTCTCTGCTAGCCATACGTTTGATGCCAAATTTCAACAGTCTTAACCTTGATGATTCATCTATTGCAGTGTCATTCTCTTACAGGCGATTATTAATTGTTCTCAGTATTTCTCCCTTATCCATATCTGTCATGATTTGATTAAAATATCTGTCACTTTTAGCCGTGTAGTCTGCCCTGTCTTGTTCTCTAATTTTTTTTCTACGCCTACTTTTCTGTCTTATAGCTCCTAATAGCGCTATTTCTGACATTGGTCATGTAAATCTTACGTTGGACAGGCTAATTCCACCCCTTTACACGTGGACAGCGGCATCTAGCTATAGGTCCTTTTATTCTACCTTTCTTGTAGAGAACGGCTATCTCCCTGCTTTTTTGAGTTACAGAGAATCCGTGGACATGGGGAAAACATCTACCCTTTTATTTGTGTCGCCCTCGTCTCGTCCCGCGAACACCGGTCGCACGTAGACCCGCCAGCGTTGCGGCAGATTACGTCCTTTTCCAGTATCTTGAGTCGCCCGGGGAATGTCTCCCCTAGGTCTTACGTCTGAATTTGTTTCATCTAATGCACGCGCAAAAGCCACCTGCAGACTCTTATCTTCCTATTTAAGCAAGAGGTCTCTATCACTTAGTACCACTGTCTCAAGAAGAATTCTGCCACTGAACAAAGTGATACTTCTGCACAGGGGCTAATAACAGTGTTAGTGCAGGAACTAATTCTTTATTCGAGCTTTGGTCAGCACATTTCTTTTGTGCTTCCTGATGAGAATTGCTGCTGTCAAGGGATTATAATTTCCAGATAATAAATATTACCAGGCAGTCTACGTCATACTGCCAGGTTTCAGTTATAAGGCTGCTGTGCGGAATACTTAAACACAGCCTATCGTTGAAAGTGTCTATCGCTCCAACACATACGGGCTGTCGCCTTTGCCATCTAGTAATTTTTGGCAACACTGTCCGACCCACTAACAGCCAGTTAACTTGGAGTATACGGGCCGGCCGACAGAACGGATTCGTCGATAGCCAGTACTTGTGAAGCAAACATTACTCGTGCTGTTTGAAGTATACCACTATATATTTTTTTTTGTTTTTGTAAAGTTGTACATGTAAGCAGTAGCCTTGCGTCCTTGATTATTTACCTTACCTTACATATTGCCGCCAGTTGCAGTTAACCATCATCTCAACAGATACGAGCTGTCACCTTTGCCATCCAATCAATTTCGGCAACACTGTTCGACCCATTGATCGCCGGTATATATATATATATATATATATATATATATATATATATATCTATATATATATATATATATATGTATATATATATATATATATATATATATATATGTATGTATGTGTGGCGTGCGTGCCTGCCTGCCCGCTTGCCCCTGCCTACCTGTGTCTGCCCCTGCCTGTGTCTGCCTCTGACTGTCTGTCTGTATGTGTCTGCCTACCTGTCTGTCTGTCTGTCTGTCTGTCTTCCTGTCTGTCTGCCTCTCTGTCTTCCTGCCTGATGTCTGTCTGTTAGCCTGCTTGTCTGTCTGTCTGCCTACCTGTCTGCCTGCCATTGTGCTTGTCTGTCTGTCTGCCTCTGTCTTTGTCTGTGTCCGCCTGCATGTGTCTGTCTGTATGTCTGTCTCTGTGTATGTATGTGTATGTATGTCTGTCTTTGTTTCTGTCCGTTTGTCTGTGTGTGTCTGTGTGTGTGTCTGTGTATGTGTCTCTGTGTGTTTCTGTGTATGTTTCTGTGAATGTCTGTGTGTGTGCGTGTGTGCGCATGCGTGTATATGTGAGTGTATGAAATTTCCTAAGTTGTATGTGGTCAAAATATTTGAGGTTCTCCCCCCCCCCCCCAATAGTTCCCGGGGGTCTCTGAGAAGACAAAGAATAGGACTACTACTCCTTCAGGCTTGTCGTAAAAGGCAATTAATATGACGTCATGCATGGGAGCTGGAAACCGTATCATGTAAGACAAATTGCTACAATAACCACTGCTACAAGAGTTTATGCCATAGCGTTGGCTTCCTCAAGGCGGTCATCTGGCAGTGGTGTCTCCAAGCTTCATGGGGGAGCGACATTGGATATAACTAAACTTCACATTCTTCTCGTCTGGTTGAAAAAATCTCAGGGAATGTATTTAAATTAGCAAGACAAAAACGTATGTACATTTACACGACAAAAACGTATGAACATTTACACGACAGAAACGTATGAATATTTACAAGACATAAACGTATGAACATTTACAAGACAAAAGCGTATGAACATTTACAAGAAAAAAACGTATGAACATTTACAAGACAAAAACTTACAAGCATTTACAAGACAAAAACTTACGAACATTTACAAGTCAAAGACTTATGAACATTTACAAGACAAAAACATGAACATTTACAAGACAAAAACGTGTGAACATTTACAAGACAAAAACTTACGAACATTTACAAGACAAAAACTTATGAACATTTACAAGACATAAACGTATGAAAATTTACAAGACAAAAACACGTGCATTTACAAGACAAAAACTTACGAACATTTACAAGACAAATACTTATGAGCATTCACATGACAAAAACTTATGAGCATTCACAAGAAAAAACTTATGAACATTTACAAGACAAAAATGTATGAACATTTACAAGACAAAAACGTATGAACATTTACAAGACAAAAACTTACGAATATTTACAAGACAAAACTTATGAAAATTTACACGACAAAAACTTATGAGCATTTACAAGACAAAAACTTATGAGCCTTTACAAGACAAAAACTTATGAGCATTTGTCGTAAAACGTGTGTGTAAACCCACTTCTTTATTAACAAGTATGCCCAGCCAATCCACGTTCAACAGACTCTGAGCCAGAAAAAATTACACGAAGTATACGCCATCTTGTTCCCCCAAGATGGCGGCAGATAGAATAAAATTAGGCATAAGGCCTGTATTTCGGGACTCGGTCACGGAATGTAAGAAACCGCTGAGAACCAATCAAAAGAGTTCCTTACGCACTGGCACATTCCTTGCGTCTACCTATATAAACGGGCGCGTTTTATTAAAAAAATACACACACAAACACAAAGGCCAGCACGACCGACTGGGGAAAGAGAAAACTGTCAACATTGATTTATTGCTTACCTGCGTGACCGGGCACTCTTGCTTCACTAAAGTCGAGTCCAAATCTGGCTTGTATTAATCTTAGCGGGTTTATTCGTGTCATCCAACCTGAGGTCGTATGTTCGAGTCAATCCAGCTGCCTGGAACTTCGCAGGAGCACAGTGATTGTACCGGAGCTACATCCTTAGTCCCCCTCATTCTTGGGTGGGCTAAAGGAACGATCATCAGCGGGTGTTGTGTGCAACAAATTAGGAAGGAAGGAACTGTTCTAAGAGATGAGTACACATTAGCACCATTTCCGTCGGCAATTGTGAGCAATTAACTGTCAAGGAAGAAAAAGTGATTTAGCGTAGTGAGAGACAAGATTAACAGCACAGCTGATAAATTTTATATAATTGATTAACAGCACAGCTGATACAATTTTTTTTCCCTATAATTGGAAGACTTATATATATCATATGTAAATTTACAAATCCATTGCATTCCATCTTCCAACATCCACCCTTCAGCAGAAGAGTAGATAGTGTATAGTCTTAATAAATAAGGAAATTGTATTTGAACGACTTGTCAAGTTTATAATTGTTAAGTGAAATCTGTTTCCTTGTTTAATATCACAGTTAGTTACACAGCGGGGTGGCATTTTATGACTGTCTCCACTCTACTAAGTTTTCGAGATCAGATTATTCACAGCCGTAACTAATTTGTGATACCAGTAGTTCTCTCATACACTGGGACTTTACCATTTTCATGCAGAAATTCTATTTCTGTATTGTCAGTACTATACTGATCCTAGAGCCAATAAAAACCTCACGCTACACTGGGGGTTCGTTCCTGAGATAGTTCTATATATCTCGAGCCATACGTAGTATATTCATCTATCTACTAACTCTATCTTGTGCCACCCACAGATAACCAAAAAAAAAAAAAATTTTGTGGGAAAATAATTCACAAATATAATTTTTTTCTTTTCTTAGGAGGAGTATCATTTTGTACTCAGTAAATAGTTGATGCTCACAAAGTTGCACGGAAATTATTTGTTCAATTAAATTACAATAATTTGGATATAGTAAAATTACATACCCTCTCTAAGTAACGCCATGGTTGATCTAGTGAAGTTCAGAACTGCGGTCATGCAGATGGGTAAGGAATTAAATATAACAGGTGATGCTTTTATTCAGTATGTCACAACAGAAGTGGACAAACACATGGATAGAGAGGAAAGGAAATTGCAAGTAGAAGCTGAAATAGAAGCCAAAAGACTGGAAGCTGAGAGAGAAGGCAAAAGACTGGATGCTGAGAGAGAAACCAAAAGATTACAAATTGAAGAAAGGAAATTAGCAGCTGAAGCCAAGAAATTGGAGGCTGAAAATGAGGCAAAGAAAATTGACGCCGAGGAAAGGAAATTACAAGCAGAGAGAGACCATCAGTTGAGATTAAAAGAACTTGAAATTCAGGCAACTACTGGCAATAATGGTGGTAGATCACCTCACTGTGAGAGTAGCTCCAGCCAGAGCACCTCAAGTGGGACCATGAATTTTCATCTGGACGCATTTGTTGAGAAAGAAGACGCCATTGAGTCATACCTGGATAGATACGAAAGACTTGCCACTACCTATGGCTTAGTGAAAGAAAAGTGGAGTCTTAAACTATCTCAGGGATTGAGAGGTGTGGCCTATGATGTATATTTAATGCTCTCAAGAGATGACCAGGAAGATTATGAATTCCTGAAGCAGGCATTGCTTGTGAGATACGAAAAGAACTCAGAATCGTATAGAAAGAATTTCCGAACAGCTAAACCTCTTCCAAGAGAAAACCATCACCAATTCTCTGCTAGATTGGAAACCTATTTGGAAAAATGGAGTAGTTTAGGAAAGTGTCAGGATCTGAAAGAAATGATAATGATGGAGCAAGTGAAAGAGTCCATGCCTCAAGAAATGAGAAAGTTTATCATGGAACAAGGAGCAGAGAGATTGGAAGATATTGTAACTGTTGCTGGGAGATATCTAGCAGCTCAGGCAGAGTTATTAGGAAATAAGAAGAAGCAGAGTGAAAACTTCAAATCATCACAAAACTATACCAAATATGAACAAAAGGACCATACCACAAGGAACAAACAAAGATTTGACCAAAAGGACAAAAACCCTCTAAGATCGGATAAGACACCTTACCGGAAGGAAGGAAAGTGGTGTAAAACTTGTCTAATGAGTAACCACAATACTGCGGACTGCAGAAGAAAGAATCCTCCTCATCATGCTGCATGTCTTACAACAGGGAAACAGGGAAGGGAGGAACTGACAGTAAGTCAGAAGGACCTCCATCATCCCCCTGTCTCTGAGGAAGTGACCGTGAATGGCACTCAAGTACTGTGTTTATATGACACAGGATTGGATTTTGATTCAGTTGTATGCTTGTTGCCGTCAATTTTGACGGTGGAAAAAACGCCAACCTAATGTATGTTTGGTTTAATGTGATCAAAGAGAGATAAATGTTTATTATTTTTCTGTGACAGGTTTAACTGGTGATTATGTTCTCCTGTCTTATGTTGTCCTGTCTCAGGCAATGTCTTATAGTTGACATGTCTTAAGTCTATTTATAGGATCATATACGGAGTATCTTTATCACCCGTTTGGGCGGAAACGCCTGGTCTTGGTTTGCCTCGATCTGGTCCATGCTCTTTGGGCATGCGCGGGTCTTGGCGGAAAAAACCGGGAGACTGATTCAGAGAGAGTGTACCTGAGGCTTAGAACGGATGTACCGATCCGTAGATTTCTCTCTGCCAAGTTTTCGATAGGGATTGGAAATTCTGGGAATGACAGTTTTGTCATTCTTCCGTCCCTGAGTGTTTCTTTATGCCAGTATTGGCTGTGTTGTGTTACCTTAGAGCAGGGGTCGGCAAACTTTTAGTAGTGTCGTGCCGAAGTAATGTTGCAAAGTCACTCAGCGTGCCAACCTAAGTCCACCATATTTTTATATACAACAATTATTGAAACAATTTTAAAATGATCTTGTATTAACATGTTTCCGATACATTAAATAACTATTCTATTCTTTGTAGATTATTCAATATTTTAATATAAATAGGAACAAATATCAATACAAATATTACGTATTGCAAAATTTAAGTTCTGAACACATTAGTTTGAAATTTTATAATAAAATCGCCATATGTATATTTTGTTAAGACAGAAAGTCCAACAATTTGAAGAACAAAACAATTAAATAAACTAAACATAAAACACGTTATGAAAATTTTGATATGAGTAATCATTGATTATTATTGATCTGAGTCATTAATCAATTAATGGGACCCGTGTCCTTGCTTCTCCTTGGTTAATTGTTCAATATCAGGTGTGTATTTTGTCAATTTCAGCTTCACACAGGCTTCTGAATGCACAGGTGTTAGGCGACTTCTCTGTGGACTTAAAACAGCTTTCATGTGTGAGAAAATTTGTTCACATGTATAAGTTGACCCAAAAGCCGAAAGTAGAGCACATGCAACTTTCTTCAAACAGGTGAACGCTTCAGGCAGGGATGTCCAGCAGTTGAGGAAGGCAGCTGACTTTTCCAAGCAGCTTCCTTCAAGAATTGTTCGCAATTCTACAAATTTTATCGTCCATAACTCTGATGCCTTGAATTCGATGTGTTGCATTTCAAAATTGTCAACATCCATCCACTCGAAAAGAGATAGGTCAAATGGGATGTTAGTTTGATCAATTAAGTCGGGCTTGATGAGGTAAGAAAACATGGGCCCGTGAATTTTGAAGTCTTGACCTCGTTTAGCAAACTCTCCTTTGAGCGCTTCAACGTACTTCTGAAGCTCATCTCTGTTGACAGTAAATCGATTTGAATGAGCCTTTACGTTTGGAAAGTACTTGTATGTGTTAGTGGTAATATCTCTGCAAAATATGTCTAATTTTGACGCAAATCCTTTCCAGCGCTCAAAAAGATCAAGTACTGTTTGACCCTGCCCTTGTAAACGCAAGTTTAATTCATTCAGATTTGTAGTTATGTCAGCCAGAAACATCAGCTTGCACAGCCAGTCCTCGTCATTCAATTCCGGGAAATGTTGTTCTTTTTCATCAAGAAACACCTTGATTGCTTCTAGACATGATACAAATCTATTCAAAACATTACCTCGACTAAGCCAACGAACATTTATGTACAGCGGGAGGTCCGCATATGCGCTCTCCATTTCTTGTAGAAGAGACTTGAATTGCCTCTGGGTCAATGAAGAGCGAGAAAGTATGAAGTTAACTATCTTGACAACAGTTTCCATTACAGAGTTCAAGGATAGTGACGAAATCTTCGCACACAAACTCTCCTGGTGTATAATGCAATGGAAGCTCAATACTTGACGTCCAATACGATCCTCAAGAAGTTTAACAAATCCTTTGTTCTTTCCGACAAATGCAGGGGCGGCATCAGTAGTAACACAGAATATTTTATTCATGTTAATGTTCTGATTTTCGAAATAGCTTACACATGCAGTTATAATGTTCTCTCCCTTGGCTGTACCATCAAAAGGTATCAAGCAGCACAGTTCTTCATAAATACGGTCGTTGTCACAATATCGCGCAACTATAGCTAGGCGCGCCACGTCATTCACATCGACATTTTCGTCAAGAGCGACACTAAATGCAACAGCTTGTTGTAACCCGGTTGTTTGTTTTACCGTTACATTTTCAGCCATATCAGTTATGCGCCTCTCGATTGATCTCGCAGAAGGCGGTATTTCTCGAATCCGAGACAGTATTGTTTCTTTATTTGGTAAATCACTAAACAAAATTTCAGCACTGCTCAAAAAAGTTTCCTTGATGTATTCTCCATCTGTGAAAGGTTTGCCCTTCGAAGCCACACACTGTGCAATTTTGTAACTACATTCGGTATCTTTATTTTTGGTTCCAATTACTTGACTAAAAATACTACTTTGTTTTTTGTAGCCAGAAACAGCCATTTTTATGGCTTCACTTTTCTCCTTAGAGTTTTTAAACATGGACTGATGTTTGGTTTGATAGTGTCTTTGTGCACTTGACGTACGGCACACGACACTTTCATAACATGAAGCACAAACAGCACGATCCTTTTGTTGTATGAATCCATATTCGTTTGTCCAAAAGTCTTGAAACGAGCGTATATCACGTTTTTGTCTTTTTTGAGTCATTTTAACGGCACCGTATTACTTAATAACAACACCAACTTTTGTGCTGCGGTCAACGGACTGTACGGGCATGAGTATGCGACAGGCGAGAGAACTGTAGAGGTGGTGGTGGTTGGGAGAGAGGGGAAGGATAGGACGGAAATATAACTTCGTCGAGGAAAGTCATTGATGTTGACAAAAAAGAAAGTATTCAGTGGGGTACTGGAAGATGAGACAGGTCTATATTTCGGAGCTGGCATTTGCTGATGATGTTGCCCTGATTGCTAAATCAGAGGCACATCTCCAATCCAACCTGCAAGTCTGGAAGGAAGAGCTGGAGAAGAGAGGGATGGTCATAAGCAGCTCTAAAACAAAATCCATGGTGATATCACGAGAAGAAAGAAAACATCAGATTAAGTTGGGAGAACAGGTCCTGGAGCAGGTCGACCACTTTAAATATCTCGGAGCTATTATAGACCGAAAGGGAGGCATCAAAGAAGAGTTGGCCACTCGAAAAGCAGCGGCTGGGAGACTTTTTCAGGCCATAAATCGTGGATTCCTCAGCAAGAAAGAGGTTGGTAAGAAAACGAAGATGGCTGTATACCGCTCCACCTATGTCCCAGTCTTGACATATGGATGCGAGTCGTGGGCAATGACTACAACCCACAAAAGCCAGATCCAAACCTCAGAAATGAGGTATCTGAGGAAAGTGGTTGAAGTAACAAGAAGAGACATGGTCCGCAACCAGACGATCCGTCAAGGCCTAAAATCCCATCCGCTGCAGACCCAAATAGAACAGTCCCAACTAAGATGGTTTGGCCATGTCTGCAGAATGGGAGAAGATCGGCTACCACGACAAGCATGGGAAACAAAGAGCCAAGGATCCAGACCCCGAGGACGACCCAGAGTCCGCTGGGAGGACAACATTAGACAATCTTTGAAGGATCGAGGACGAGAATGGAACCAGGCCAGGAAGAAGACAGCTGATAGAATGGTCTGGCGCTCTCTCTTCCAAACCTCTACACCTCACGGTAGAAGGGGAACGACTAAGTAAGTAAGTATAAATGCCTGTACACTGGTACACATTGAAAAACACTTTACATCTCCTCAGTGCATTCGCCCGGTACACACTAACATTCTCTCCCAGAACACCCCAGCCAAAACACATCCGTGGGGCTTCCCGAGAACTCTCGCTCACAGCTCAAAAATAGCTTAGAACATTTAACTCACGTGGAACTCCACCGTGACAAGCGTTCTGAATCTCGAAGATTCGAATGCTATACACTCATATATTTTTTTAATAAATTAACAGCCAGACAACAGCTGTTCAAGTGGGACAATCATTATAATCTATTGTACATCCGAGACTCATAACGATTACTGCCCTTGCTTAAATTTGGACTTATCAGTTTACACCACCCCCCCCGGGGAAAAAAATGATATCATTTTTTTTTGAAAACATTACTCCGCCAAAAAAATTAAGTGGGTGATAAAGCTCTAATCCGAAAAATTAATCAACCTGTTAAGTCCAAATACTATATATCATCCAAAAAATATGAGCATTATGAGTAAAGCAGAAAACAAAGCATACAAAATAATCAGCTAAGTCTACCAAAATAATCTGCTTTCAACAAAGTTAAGTCCATACAGTATAGAATTAACCTAACAATATACATGATTCAAGTATCAGTATAGTAGGATGAATAAGAATACAAATAGTATCAAGTGACATATAAATGCAACGTGAAAGTATAATCCACATATGAACCGCTACCGAAAAATCAGTAGAAGAAATGGACTAAAATGAAGAATAATCAGGAAAGACAGAAGAAAAAACATAGATATGTCTGCAGAGAACGATGGATTAATACATCGTAGTAACCATTTGATCAAAAACGTATCATATAAATACATATAATGATGACAAGAAAGTATAGGACACAAAGACAATGTATGTGTATATCTAACAACCACAAAAGAAAGCTGTAGATAAACGAAGCACAATCTAACCTTAACCCCGTTATCCAACTTATTCATAAATAACAATGAACTATCATAGATATTATACACACAAAATAAAATAATACCGTTATAAATAAACTCGAACTAACGCACCATCAAACGTTAAGTAAAAAAAAAAACACATCATTACTCCCTCTAGCGCACAGTTAAGCGCAGGGCACCGAAAAAATTTTACAATCTTAGAAAACATTTTCCAAAAAGTAAAAAACAAAAATATTTCATGACGCTAAGTTAAATAAAAATGGTATTTTAACTTTTTTTTAGCTTTACCTTACATTAATATACCAACAATGTAATTAGATTAACAAAAATGTGTGACATACAAAAATTCTTATACTTAAGCATACACAAAATCAAAACAATCTGCTGGAAAAAATGATGCATGTCTAAATTGCAAGAAAAAATAGAATCAAATTATTTTAAATTCACAGGTGTTATTCTTTCGAAAAAAAACTCAGAAACCAATGTTTCAGAATATATTCTCAACTTGCAATACAAAATTAACTCTGATATAATCAAACTATGTTTCCGAAATTATTTTTCACAATATAATGGTTACTACATAATGTCTTAAAATGCTAATACATAAATAAACATGACATCAGAACACAAGAAAGAATTTTAAATTTAGTGAGTACAGAGACTCTCTAAAGATGACTACTGCACCATGCCTAGCTTATGAGGTTGTTTGTGCATAAGGCTGACAAACTCATCATGCATATAAAACAGTCCTAATAATCATCGCTGCAAAAAGACATTAATGTTTGATGTATCAGCTCTCGTAGCGCTAAGCTCACAACAGAGCATAAATGTCAACCATGAATTGACTAAACGAGCATAGTCTTCTGACTAGCGTGCGTAAATACTATAGTCCACTGCTTTTGTCAAAAAGTTACAGAGACAAGTCACTCGCAAATGATATCTTACACCTTACTGCAATCATAATACATACAATATTCGTCATAACACAATAGTGTAAGAATAGTATGAAAATAATTGTTGCATCATCAAAACATCGTCGTACATAAAATAAATATGTGCATAAACAGTGCATAAAAAATGAGATTACGCATTATCTAATAGAAGTTATATAGTATCTTAATACAATTGCATCTAATATCCTATATTTATTTGATACAATAATATCTATATCTTAAACAATGTTGAACAGGCAATAATTCCAACCGTGTTGAATAGTCTCATAATCTTGGCATACAATTCAGATTCAACTTGCTGTCCGGCTTTACTTGGTCAACCACATGGATACAAGGTGGCATACGTTACTCTGTTTACTCATGTAACACCGGAATATAGACTTTCATTGCAAAGCTGTCACTGTGAAAATATACAATGAAAAAAATTATATTTTAATTCACAGTAAGATTCAACGATGTAAAACGGAAATTAACGTTACATTTACCTAAAACTGTGGCTTGTGTGAACCTGTAGCCCTTTTACCGATCAAAAAGCCTTCCCTTGACACGTGTAAACACCACAGGAGGCTTATGGGGCAGAAAATGATCGTAGCTCAAGGTTGTCGCTATTGGATGCTGAAAAAAAAAATGCTACCCTCACGACAGCGAGATACTCTCTCAAAACCACAAGCAGAACAAGCAGTTGTATTAGAGACACCCTTATTATTATTATTATTACCTTGTTTATCAATAACTTTTGGCCTCTGTTGAGAAAAGTTAACATAGTTGTCATTATTATTTCTCTTTTGATAAAAATATCTGCCAGATTGTTTTTTGTTGTCTTCCAGACTTATTATCGTAAAATTGATAATCTTTCATGTAATCATTTTTACCATACTTCTCAAAATCTTCAGAACCAAAATATTTAGATCTGTTAAACTGTTTCTGGTTTCTTGGAGAAGACAGATTACAGTTTGCTGATCTCCCTTGATAATGTTTAAAATCTGTATTCTCTTTCCTGTCAAGATTGTTTTTCTTCTTTTGTGTGGCAGCGTGCTTAACCTCTGAATCAGTAATAGGAATAATAAAATCCTTATGATTACTAACATATTGAGTATTACTTTGGGCACTAGTCCTACTAGTCTCGTCCCTTATTATGTCTTTATGAGGCTTTCTAACCTCAGATACAAGGTTAGTTTTTTGAACATTGACATGAAATTTATCCTTGTCTTTACTGTGATGTACAGAATCAAGTATCACAGTAGAATTAACCCTGTTGGCCTGTCGCCAGGAATTATTAATATTACCAGAATAGTCACTAGTACGATGAAAATTATAACTGCCACGCAAGGATTTCCGCTCACCACGTTTGATGTCAGTATTGGCATCGAGTGTCTGTTGCTGACTCGACGTCTTTAAGACGTGTTGATAACCGTCTTTCTGTCTAACTTTGTCAACACTGACAGTAGACAGCATTTTTCTACCTAAAATTATATCAACCAAACCGTCCACTCTTTCCCTTAATTCCGTAATTTCAATATTTTTAAGTGAAATCTGTTCACTTTGTTTCTTAATTACGTCATCGAATGTCAAAACTCTACATCTCTCCTCCGCTAGTAATTTATCAATCTTAGCTAATTTATCCTTCTCCATTATTAACTCTTCCAATCTCTTCTTCTCTTCTTTTTGTGCTAAATTGGCTGCTGAAGCTGGTGCAACTGTATCGGCAACAGCAGCAAACTTTAATGGGTCCTTTAAGAACTCCTTGGTCCTTTCTGCTTCCTTGAATGTGTAGTCCGTTTCAACAGCAATAGCCAACAGGCGTTTGAACCCGTTGATCAATGAATGTGGGGCAGAGGAGGCTGTTGGGTAGCCACTACACTTTTCCCTATTTGTTGCCTGAACTCTCAATTTCTCATGTATCTCCTTCTTTTCTTTCAATTGGCAACTGAGAATATTATTATCATCTAACACATTATGAAGCATTTCTATGTAAGTCTTCTCACGAACATTGCTCTCAACCTTCAACTTGTGATTCATCTCTTTCTGTTCTTGAAGTTTGTGCGTGAGATTAATAGTTTCGCCTTGTTTATCTCCGAGCCTAGCTTCCAAGTATTCAATCTTGCAAAATGCCGAATTTAATGCTTCTTGCCCTCTTTCAAGATCCAAGTTTGATTTATATAAATCACTTTCAAGTTTAGTAACTGTTGCGTGTAATTTACTCTCTTTAGCAACACTTTCTAAAATCTTTGCCCTTTCCTGAAGCGCACTTTGTTTAATGCCTTCTATCTGCTCTTCATCCCTTAACTCCTCTTTCTGTTCATCAGAAGTATGGTTGTGGATTATTTTGAACATGCTTTGCACTATATGTCCGTGTTCAAGCTCAATATACTGTCGCAAAAACAGACGAAGGTGCCGTAGCAAATTCACCAAATCATTGGCCATTACCAAATTGCAAACAAACTTAAAGTTATTTTTAGCAAATAACTCCAGGGATGTTGACACATTAATCAAAAAATCATCCATTATCCATTCTCCAAGTCGTGCACCTCTCAATCCCTTACCATCTCTACCTACTACCAATGCAGACTCCAACATAGGCCTTATATCTGTAGGGTACGTATCACGATCCATGGTGATTCACTTACCAAGTCCACTGTATATATATATATATATTCACCAGTTATAATTACCACAAGTCTTTGTCCCTAAAAATTCGAACAATTACCTTTTCAGCTCACAAAGCTAGATATCCTTTCAAGTAATTGCAAATATCAGTTAATCACTGTATACCATAGTAGCATAAGTTCATGTGCATAGAACCTTTGTAAAAGTATATACCAATATGAGGGATAACTTTATATCAATTTGAGTGATGTCAATATTATGTGAAATAGCCTTAAACACTCATGCATCAAAGTCTTACAATAAGTTACAAACAACTAACATATTATATAGACAATAGGAATCACGGTTACAAAGACAAGGTACTACAAAACAAACGATAACGTTCGCAGAAGTCAACTGAACAGTAAGGCTTAACTAAGGCAAAAAAATTTTCAAAGCATGAAATGATAACCGCGAATAATGGCAAGACAATAACATCACCGTGTATAAACGAAAATGTGTATAAAAACTGAAAGATAGGAAATAGAGAAAAACGCTCACAAACAAATTAATCAATAAACTAAAAAACAGAGAAAAATACTATGAGAACCACAATGAAACGTTACTTCACAACTATACACTTACTTGTCCCAAGAGACAACTAGTAACCTAAACTTCGGTAAGGTTTATAATCTTAAACCGGAATTGTCACAGAATTGACACTTACTAACCAAATACTAAAGAATGCTTAACATGAAATACTCATTACAACAAATAGTACACAATATATATAGGAAGACTTGTTGACACAAGATAAAATGGCACAGTTTTCACAATATAAACCACTTATCTTCAATAAAGGAAAATACGCCCGTCCAAAACGCTGCACATCACAAAGTCTGCTGAGGAAAACAGTTCACCGCCTAAGGTCACCGCAGCTTGACACTTCTCACTTCAGGTCCTTTGTCCTTGCTAAGGTATGTGTGCTCGTAAACTGCACAGGTAAACAGGAACTGTATTACTGCCAATCATCTACTAGAGGCACCCGTGTAGAATGACTGCATATCAGCTTGAATTCCCTCTGTAACTGTAGGGGTACACAGTCTCTCAATCTCTTTGATAATCCACTTGAAAGGAGGTACTTGACATCTCTTGTATACTTTGATGGTAAACTTCTGTAATTGCACCACCAAAATACTGGCACAGCTCACTTGAAAACTTCAATTCAAAAAGCAGAACTGAATCATGAAGCATATCTTGGCAATGGAAATGTTAGATATGTCATAGTCCTGTATGTAGATGGGTATTAATAAGCTGCACTCCATCAGATATGTTACCGCATAGTTATGTTAACGTCTGTTTTGGGGCAAGTCTTTTATAGTAGGTATCACACCATGTAAGTTTGAAAACAACCACTATTGCACCCGTAGTTGATGATGTCATCAGTGTAAAGTTTGCTAATGATGATGGATTCTTAAATGCGCCACGCAGCATAGAAGAAAGTCACATAACGCAGGTGACGTGGGATCACGTCCGAAAGTTATGTCCACGACTGTTGCCGCTAGGATTATTATTGCCGCCACTGTAACAATCAGTATTTGTTGCAAAACGATGTTGCATCCACTGTTGCAGATGAAGTGTACAATTGCTAACCATAGAGTAGTCGAATACCAAGGTTGCTATATATTATATCACGCCACACAGGCTACTTATTATAAATGTCGTAAGTTCGATCCAACTTGAACTGGAAACCACCACTGATAACGACGTGGCGTTCCAGTCATAATAGTGTACCATAAGAAAGATGCGGATTATATAATAACAATAATCCATCAAAAAAGAACTACTGGCAAACGCAGTGCCAATAGTTATAGGCCTCAAATATATATGACGTCTCAGCGCTCTTTAATTCATGTACATAAGACTGCTGACCATTGCAGTACTAGTAAATAATAGGCCTCACCAATATATGACGTCTCAACGCAGTTTAATCCATCTAGAAGACTGCTGATAAATAATAGGCCTCACCAATATAAGTCGACATATCAAGCAGTGTCTTTAATCCATCTAGAAGACTGCTGATAAATAATAGGCTTCATAATATAAGTCGACATATCAAGCAGTGTACAGGCTTCCCTCGAAAACACTGGTCCTCCAGTCACGCCCAGGACACAAACTCTTAAAAAATGTACATAATCTTTAAACACTGGCCTGTATACTCAAAGGCCTAAGAAACATCTCCTTAGCTAATACATCTCATCTGGGATAATCACACATAATATATCTCAGCATAAATGCCTGTACACTGGTACACATTGAAAAACACTTTACATCTCCTCAGTGCATTCGCCCGGTACACACTAACATTCTCTCCCAGAACACCCCAGCCAAAACACATCCGTGGGGCTTCCCGAGAACTCTCGCTCACAGCTCAAAAATAGCTTAGAACATTTAACTCACGTGGAACTCCGCCACCGTGACAAGCGTTCTGAATCTCGAAGGTTCGAATGCTATACACTCATATATTTTTTTAATAAATTAACAGCCAGACAACAGCTGTTCAAGTGGGACAATCATTATAATCTATTGTACATCCGAGACTCATAACGATTACTGCCCTTGCTTAAATTTGGACTTATCACCAACCCAGCTCCAGCGTCTGCCAGCTATGATGGTGTGCATGTCCTCTTGCTTGCTACGAGTAAGCAGATCTTGGTTAGTGATGGTATTCGGCCAAAAGATTCGGTAAATTTTTCTTAGGCATGTTGTGTGAAAGGAGGACAATTTCGACATTTCCTTCTCTGTAACTCTCCAGCATTCCGCACCATAGAGAAGCACAGAAAGCACACAGCTCTGATATAATCTTAATTTTGTGCTTGTGCTGTATTGAGAGGACTTCCAGATGTTGTTTAGGCTAAAGAAGGCTGTTCTTGCCTTATTCATTCTGATGTTGATGTCTTTGCCTGCCCCGCCGTCTGGTGTTACTATGCTTCCTAGGTATGTGAAGGTATCTGTCTGTACCAATTGCTGATTCCTTACTGATATGGGCTCAGGGTTGCTCACATTGAGCGTCATGACCTCAGACTTCTTTAAATTGATGTTCAAACCCACCTGCTGGCTAAACTTGTTAAGTCTATCCGTTTTTTCCTGGATGTGTTGATGTGAATGTGCTAGCAGTGCAATGTCATCTGCATATTCCAGATCTTCCAGTGTAGAAAATGTAGTCCATCTTATTCCTCTTGGACTGCCCTCTGTTGTCTGGCGCATCACCCAGTCTATGACTGTTAAAAATAGAGTGGTTGATAAGGGGCATCCCTGTCGTACTCCTGTCTTCACCTCGAAGGTTAGGTTGCTCTGCCCAACACTACACGTAAAGTTGGCATAGAGGCTTTTTATAATTGACACTATGCAGCTCGGAATTCCATAAGCCCTCAGTATTTTCCATAAACTGTCCCTATGTATGCTGTCAAAAGCCTTTTCAAAATCAACAAAATTTATGTAAAGCTGTCTTTGCCATTCTGGGAACTGCTCTATAATGTTCCTGAGAGTGAATATATGGTCTACACATCTTCTGTTCTTTCTAAATCCTGCTTGTTCTTTCCTCAGTTTGTAGTCTACTGCCTTTGAAATTCTCTGTATAATTATCCTGCCTAGTATTTTGCTGGGAACTGAGAGAACAGTGATTCCTCTCCAATTATTGCAGTCTGCAAGATCTCCCTTTTTGGGCAATTTGACAATTATTCCTTTGTTCCACTCTGATGGTGTTGTCCCCGTTTTCCAGACTTGTGCAAATAGTGGTTCTAATAGTTCTGCTGCTAGCTCAGGGTCTGTCTTAAATAGCTCTGCATTTAAGTTATCATGGCCCGGAGCTTTACCGTTCTTTAACCCTTTGATTGCTGTGATGATTTCTTCTTTTCGTGGAATGTCTGTATTTACATCTAGATCGTTTTCAGCCTCAGGAACATTCAATTGTGTCTCTGGTATTTCCTTGTTCAGAGTTTCTCTGAAGTGCTCTGCCCATCTTGTTTCCTGTCCCTCTGCTGTCTTGATGAGATTTCCTTGCTTATCTCTTACTAATGTAATATTGTTTGCACCTTGTTTTCCGCTGATGAATTTAGTTATTTTGTATACTGTGCTTTGTTCATTTCTCAGTGCTGCCTCTTCTGCCTGTTTTGCAAGATCGTCTAGGAAATTCCTTTTGTTGGCTCGGGTTTGGCGTTTAACTTCCTTGTCCAGCTGGCTGTACTGTTCGCTATATAGTTGCTTTAACCTGGGGGACTTCGCTTCTGTTTTCTTTCTTTTCATTTCCTTTCTCATCTTTATGGTGTTTAGTGTTTCTGGTGTTATCCAGTCTTGCTTCTTCCTTTCCTGGAATCCTAAGCATGATTTGCTACTTTCCTTATATACTGTTGAAATGGTGTTGAAATTCTGGTCTATATCATCAGTCAATGTCTTTTCCTGGCTTTTGGCAAATTGATATCGTTTCTTAATGTCGGCCGCAAAAGCTTTTCTGGTAAGGGGGTCCTTCAATTTGCTGATGTCAAACCTTTTCTGTGTAGTTACAGTTGGTCCAGCCCTTCTTAGTTTCACTTTCAGTTTTGCTACTACTAAATGGTGATCACTTCCCACATCTGCACCTCTTCTTACCTTCACATCTTGTAATGCATGTCTCCATCTACCGTTAACCATGATGTAGTCTATCTGGTTTCTGTCCCGACCATTTGGTGATTCCCATGTTAATTTGTGAATTTCCTTATGTGGGAAAAGTGTTCCTCCAATGACCAGGTTGTTAATGCTACAGAAACTTATTAGCTTATCCCCATTTTCGTTTGCTGTTCCGCTGCCGCATTTCCCATTGTTCTTTCATTATATGTATTGTGTGTACCAACTTTCGCATTGAGGTCTCCCATTACTATAACAAGATCATATCTAGGTGTGTCTTCCATTTCTTTCTGCAGTTGTTGATAGAATTCATCCTTGACCTCCTCATCGCTATCATTCGTTGGTGCGTAGCATTGTATTATTGTAGTGTTGGTGAATCTCCCTCTCAATCTCAATCGTATCAGTCCGTTGTTGATGGGTTTCCATTCCAGTAATGTCCTTTCTATCCCTTTCTGTAGAATAATGGCTACGCCTTCACTGTGCTGTCCATCCTCTCTTCCAGAGTAAAGTACTGTTTCTCCTGTTGCTGTTTTAACTTTTCCTGCCCCTGTCCATCTGCTCTCACTTATCCCCAGGATGTGTAACCTATAGTTTCTCATTTCTGCCGTGACCTGTCTTAGTTTACCTGTCTCGTACATTGTCCTGACATTCCAAAATCCTATTCTTGTATCCTGTTTTGCGGTCAGGACATCCGTTTTCATGTCAGTGGCTTCCTTTCGACTTTCACCACTGACAGTCATACGAGCCACAGACTCCGAATGTCCATCCCGCAGCAAAGTTTGTTCATTTGATGTTGTTTCCGTAACTTCATTATTTTTTTTACATAGCAGGGGTGTCAGCCCTATGCTAAAACCCCCAACCTGGAGGACCAGGGTACCAGCTTTTGTCTGACCCCTACCCACACAGACCAGTCCAGCTTGGTTGAACCTACCAGGAGTAAAACTCCCACTGGCATAGCTCTGGGTATTGTCAGGGTACGCAAGCTGCCATACCGCTACAAGGTATAGGTACCATTGATGGCAGTCAAAAGAGTACCCAGTCATTCAAATATTTTCATTCACTTTTACTCTGTTTCTAGGCATTTATTTGTTATTCATAGGTCACCCAATCAAATTTCTTTTAACTTCAAAGTTCAGCCAATGGCCTCCCTCGTACTATCTTAGGCTTTCTGTCACTACTATGTTTCAACAAAATTCAGGGAATTCCATCCCAAGCAGATATGACCAAACCTGACAGTATCTCTGTTCTCTATATGTTTTATTATCAATATATAATTATCTAATGGACTTTTTAGATAATTTATTACATATTCCTAGTCCCCTAGTACACGAATATAAGATTTTCAAGGGGCTAAGTGGCGTAGTTAAGAATACGATCTTTTTTCGATGTTAAGTGTTTAATTTCAACTACCACCTGTTCAATTCTTTACGACTGTACTATCAGTATAAAGTCAGGAGCCCTACGTAAAATATCAGGTTTCCTAATAAGAATTAAACCTGTTTTCTAAACTTAACATCGTATCGTTAGTTTTTTTCATCACTGTTTATTTGAAAAAAATCAGGCCATGCACACTGCGAGTTGGTTTATTTTTAGACACACTGCGAGTGGCTTGCGTTACTGTGTTCCATGGTCCGTCTATCTCTCTCTGCTTTTTTTTTTCTTCTAAGCCCGTCTGTCTTTCCAAGGCTAACCTTGTGCGCGATTTTGCACTAATGTTATTTTTTTTTTTAAATTAAGGTCGTCTAGAAGATTTTACTACACATTCTATTTTTAGAACTACGGTTATCGCCGTATCGTTAAGCCTAAGCATTTTATTTAGGAACGAACGAATTAGGACAAGTAGAAATCTTGTGTTAGCCATTACGGCGTTATACAGCGAAGGCGTTATCTATACTGGGAAAGCACTGGTCTTTCTCCATTCTTCTTCCTATCGTAGTATTTCGTTCGGCTTTACCTTTATGTTCTAATTTATATATGGGTATTAGAATTTTTCACCACAGTCTATTACATTATTTTTTATATCTCTGCCTCTACTGAATATCATTCCTACTGTTTTTTTTTTTTTTTACATTTAATTGGAAGCCTCACTTTGTCATCCATTCTGAAACCTTATTTACTCGAACTTGTAGATCTTTATATATTTTTGGAAGAATTTGTCCAATCCTCCAGATTGCTGCATCATCTGCAAATTGCGATAACTTGTTTCTAATGTTTTTAAATTCGTCTCCTAGGTATAGCTGACCTTTAGTTTCCATGTTTGGTAGTAATCATGCAGTCTCCTAAGGTCTCCGTTTAGTCTTTGAGCTCCACTTTCAACACTCTCATGACTCTGCCGTATTGCCAGGTCATCAGCGTAAAGAGCTTTTTCGGCTTTGATCTGGTCGGCTGTCATTGATATAGATGAGAAATATAGTGCAGCTTAATGATGAGCCTTGTAGTAAGCCCTCATCTAAGACTTCTTTAGATGAGATTGCATCGTTTGTCTTTGTCTGGATTGATCGATCAATCAAAAAAGATTTTATCCAGTTGTATAACCTGCCATGTATTCTTATGTCAATCATCTTCATCATGAGGCCTTTCTTCAATATACGATCAAAGGCTTGCTGGAGGTCAAAGAAGATGGCGAATGTTTTTTTTTTTTTTTTTGTACTGGAAGCCATCATTTTTATTCTTATTTTTAAAAATAAAGTCTTGCCTCGTTTTGGCGAGGCGCGTTCCGTTCAACCTAGTCGGTTATATTAGGGTGCATCTGCAGCTGCTGGTTCTGAAGCCTGCCTGTTCATGACATAGAATACTGGAACTCTCAAGAGCCGAGTCATTTAATGGATGTACCCATTCACAGCTGGGCAGACTGGGGCAAGACGCTACCAGGCTTCGAACCTAGTAACTTCGGTTCAAGAAACAAGCGCTAACCACCCTGCGAATCGACGGCAATCTAATATGTAATAAACAAAAATAACAACACATCATCAACCATAAGAAACAATACATAAGGACAATAAGAACAAACACCAATATAAACTAATACTAATAAGGGAAAAAAAGATTAAAAGCAAATCAACACGTGAAAACAAACAACATAATTATACTCTAAGTCAGGGGTCGGCAAACTTTTAGTAGTGTCGTGCCGAAGTAATGTTGCAAAGTCACTCAGCGTGCCAACCTAAGTCCACCATATTTTTATATATACAACAATTATTGAAACAATTTAAAAATGATCTTGTATTAACATGTTTCCGATACATTAAATAACTATTCTATTCTTTGTAGATTATTCAATATTTTAATATAAATAGGAACAAATATCAATACAAATATTACGTATTGCAAAATTTAAGTTCTGAACACATTAGTTTGAAATTTTATAATAAAATCGCCATATGTATATTTTTATAAGACAGAAAGTCCAACAGTTAGAAGAACAAAACAATTAAATAAACTAAACATAAAACACGTTATGAAAATTTTGATATGAGTAATCATTGATTATTATTGATCTGAGTCATTAATCAATTAATGGGACCCGTGTCCTTGCTTCTCCTTGGTTAATTGTTCAATATCAGTTGTGTATTTTGTCAATTTCAGCTTCACACAGGCTTCTGAATGCACAGGTGCTAGGCGACTTCTTTGTGGACTTAAAACAGCTTTCATGTGTGAGAAAATTTGTTCACATGTATAAGTTGACCCAAAAGCCGAAAGTAGAGCAAATGCAACTTTCTTCAAACAGTTGAACGCTTCAGGCAGGGATGTCCAGCAGTTGAGGATGGCAGCTGACTTTTCCAAGCAGCTTCCTTCAAGAATTGTTCGCAATTCTACAAATTTTATCGTCCATAACTCTGATGCCTTGAATTCGATGTGTTGCATTTCAAAATTGTCAACATCCATCCACTCGAAAAGAGATAGGTCAAATGGGATGTTAGTATGATCAATTAATTCGGGCTTGATGAGGTAAGAAAACATGGGCCCGTGAATTTTGAAATCTTGACCTCATTTAGCAAACTCTCCTTTGAGCGCTTCAACGTACTTCTGAAGCTCATCTCTGTTGACAGTAAATCGATTTGAATGAGCCTTTACGTTTGGAAAGTACTTGTATGTGTTAGTGGTAATATCTCTGCAAAATATGTCTAATGTTTACGCAAATCCTTTCCAGCGCTCAAAAAGATCAAGTACTGTTTGACCCTGCCCTTGTAAACGCAAGTTTAATTCATTCAGATTTGTAGTTATGTCAGCCAGAAACATCAGCTTGCACAGCCAGTCCTCGTCATTCAATTCCGGGAAATGTTGTTCTTTTTCATCAAGAAACACCTTGATTGCTTCTAGACATGATACAAATCTATTCAAAACATTACCTCGACTAAGCCAACGAACATTTATGTACAGCGGGAGGTCCGCATATGCGCTCTCCATTTCTTGTAGAAGAGACTTGAATTGCCTGTGGGTCAATGAAGAGCGAGAAACTATGAAGTTAACTATCTTGACAACAGTTTCCATTACAGAGTTCAAGGATAGTGACGAAATCTTCGCACACAAACTCTCCTGGTGTATAATGCAATGGAAGCTCAATACTTGACGTCCAATACGATCCTCAAGAAGTTTAACAAATCCTTTGTTCTTTCCGACAAATGCAGGGGCGGCATCAGTAGTAACACAGAATATTTTATTCATGTTAATGTTCTGATTTTCGAAATAGCTTACACATGCAGTTATAATGTTCTCTCCCTTGGCTGTACCATCAAAAGGTATCAAGCAGCACAGTTCTTCATAAATACGGTCGTTGTCACAATATCGCGCAACTATAGCTAGGTGCGCCACGTCATTCACATCGACATTTTCGTCAAGAGCGACACTAAATACAACAGCTTGTTGTAACCCGGTTGTTTGTTTTACCGTTACATTTTCAGCCATATCAGTTATGCGCCTCTCGATTGATCTCGCAGAAGCCAGTATTTCTCGAATCCGAGACAGTATTGTTTCTTTATTTGGTAAATCACTAAACAAAATTTCAGCACTGCTCAAAAATGTTTCCTTGATGTATTCTCCATCTGTGAAAGGTTTGCCCTTCGAAGCCACACACTGTGCAATTTTGTAACTACATTCGGTATCTTTATTTTTGGTTCCAATTACTTGACTAAAAATACTACTTTGTTTTTTGTAGGCAGAAACAGCCATTTTTATGGCTTCATTTTTCTCCTCAGAGTTTTTAAACATGGACTGATGTTTGGTTTGATAGTGTCTTTGTGCACTTGACGTACGGCACACGACACTTTCATAACATGAAGCACAAACAGCATGATCCTTTTGTTGTATGAATCCATATTCGTTTGTCCAAAAGTCTTGAAACGAGCGTATATCACGTTTTTGTCTTTTTTGAGTCATTTTAATGGCACCGTATTACTTAATAACAACACCAACTTTTGTGCTGCGGTCAACGGACTGTACGGGCATGAGTATGCGACAGCCGAGAGAACTGTAGAGGTGGTGGTGGTTTGGAGAGAGGGGAAGGATAGGACGGAAATATAACTTCGTCGAGGTCAGTCATTGTTGCTCCAAACTCACACTGGGAGTCAAAAACTGCGAGCGAAAACGAAATAAATACGCTCGTCCAGGCGCTAGCCAGACACTATTGCGTAATTATGATATTACGTCTCCGCTTGTCCGTCAAAATTCGCTTGGGATTCTTTTCAAGAATCTCATCCTGCAAATTACGGTAGCAGGTAGACGCCAGACTAGCGGGCGCCGCAAAGTATAACCACTCCCCTTGAAATTCGTTGAAGAATGTTTGTTCCCGGAAACGGTCCATAAAAACGAAGACTTACGTGCAGTATAGTATGATCAGGTCTTTAGTTTGCATCAGATCGCACATTCTTACCTCCAATGTCTAAAAACTTTCGTTTTGAGGGGTTGTAAAAACAGGTATAGCTTTAAAAGAATTATATGCTTCTATTTAATTAAAAATTCAATTTTTAAAAAAATGAGATCATATACTGTACAGTATTTTAATTCACTCAGCGTGCCATTGAAAATCGTTCAACGTGCCACGCTTGGCACGCGTGCCGTAGGTTGCCGACCCCTGCCTTAGAGTGTAAGGATTCTTTAAGAAGGTAACTGAAACATTATTCAATCTTTTTGTCTCGTTTAGATCTTACAGGTACATTTATCGCAGATGGCGACATAGTGAGCGAAGCTCACAAGGAGTTATTATACTGTACCCCAGTATTGCTTCATATTCGTAAGACTAGGTCTAAGTTGACCTGTTACATACATAAGCCTAAGAATCATCTTTATGGATCCGCAATGCAGGCGGAATATGGTTTGGCAGAAAATATATTTAATATCAGAAGCTTATGTAAACTGAGAGTGACCTGATTATCGAGGCCCGCGACCTGCGGCCTGATTTCGTTGTCATCATATTGGTCCGTGTTTACGGCCAATATTCTGCACCAGAATGAAGTATCTGGCATGTGAGGCCAGTCTGAAGTCTTTTGCTAATTGTAGGACAATGGCATTGACTTTGTTTAAATAATTGATATCGCCCGTACTAAGCAAGATATTTGCTAGGGCTTACCTGACGGGGTTAAGTCAGGGATTAGAGCTATTGCATGAACGGTAAACATTGGTCAAGACATTGTTACATGTCTGGGATCTGTGATGCCAGAAGCTGACCTTTGTAATTACACACATTATGTACTCGATCTTATACTATTGACTGTTTCGTCCATCATCATCGTATTATTGTACGTAATGAATAAATATTGTAAACGTCAGCAGCATTCCCTACTTCACTGACTTCTACTTGTGGGTGTGTGAGTTAATGTAAAGACGTCCAAGAGCCTATACGGCCTTAGTGTTATCAGCACTGATAATTACTCACTTACACAATCAACCACATTGTAATACAAATACTACACGTCTGAATCTACAGGAATACTGACATTATGTATGTGTCTACTATACCCTTGCGGCGCCTCGCGCTAGTGACCTAAATTCTCGCTTCAACTTGGTACTGTCCAGGACAACACGACACGCTCAACGTACTAACATTCATAACACATCAAAACAGTACGTTACATCTGGGCATTTACACTGAACAACCTTTTACATCTCCAGTCAAACAGACTTTTACAATGCTCTTCTCTAGTGAGTCCTGACCAGATAACCACAGAAACAGTGGTAATCAGAGGACCGATCAAGGGAGCAAGAACCATGACATTACCCATAGCCCGAATCAAAATAAGATCTCGCTTTGTGGAAGGAGAAATCAAAGCAGCAGTGATGGACACCCTATATACCCTTTGATTCTGGGGTGTAGCTATGTTTTCCTTGGAGAACCTATAAAACCTGTAGTTATGGCAACAGTCCAGACCAGGGAAAGCTCCAGGAAAATGGAGGAAAATCCTATCAATACTCATCCAGAGAAGATGAAAAAGGCTCAAGCAGCAGACAGCACCTTGAAACCTTGTTTTGGCAAATTACCTAAAGCACATAACCCTCCAGAGAAAGGAGACTTTTACATGAAGAATGGCCTACTCTACAGAAAAGCTGGAACAGGACCTAAAGGGCATTGACAGCAAGTAGTGCCAAAATCTTACAGGGAGAACGTTATGACGCTAGGACATGCTATACCCTTCAGTGGACATATGGGAATAGGGTTCACTGGACAAAGGATAGCCTGTCACTACTTTTGGCCAGTGTTAAACTCTTTCTTTGTATAGTTGTTAACTCATACTGGCTACTAGTTGTTGAATCATGCTTTATTTGCTAAATGATGTGAATGTCCACCAGTGGATAAATGTAGATGTTGGGACTGGTGTAGTAAAGTGTAACGATTGTCAACTCATCAAACCCAGCACAGTTTTGGTCATACAGGTCATCTTGTCCTGGAACGTGATGAGGCTCCGACAAGAATGTGAGTGTAAACAATGAGTGTGTATCTGAATGTCAGTACGCGAATGGTAGAATGATTCGATAGAGTTGACAGGTTGGTAGTACATCACTCATACTCACACTGTTCGAATTCAAGAAGTACTGGAACTACGGTGGTCTTTTTATAACATTTAATGGGACGCACACTTGGACAGTACGTGTATGGTTACAGGAACAAATGTCGACATAGACAGCATAATGTTGATCACAGGAATATCATCTTAAGTTAGCATTCATGCTTGGCAAATATCATAATGGAGCATTCGTAAATAAGCATTCAGCGTTCCATCATGTAAATCATCTGGCTTTACTGACTGGGCACGTCAGACCATAACCAATACATAGGAAGGCTCCTAGACCTAACCTCGTCTAGCGAATATTCCTTCACGTAAAGTTCAATATATATATATTTCATAATATAGGAATCCCAGACATGGGTTCTCACATGTAGCAGTGATCTCTTGGTTCATCGAGCGATAGTACAGGCATCCCTTTTTCTCACTCGATAAATACAAAGTATATGAATTTCAACATGGCTGTTCTCTCTCTCGTGAGCTTCACTCACTATAGAATATAGACCAAAATTAGTCATTCATTAAATGTCCTCATTTCTTCATAGGTTCTCTCATAGAGGTAATTGAATAATATCATACAATCCAGTGCTGATACATAGGAATGTCTTCTTCCTTTGAATGGATATTCTTTTTAAAAGTACCACTGTGCATCTGCTTATCAACAACGATGGCGAAGCCCAAGTTCATAATAAATTGTGGTTTTACCTTTTTATGCGAAATATAACTTTGCCATTCCTTGGCAAAAGAGAATAAACACTGGGGTAAAGTACATACAACATGTCTAAATGATTATCACTTTTCCCCATCCATATATAGATCACTATTTCGGCAAAAAGCCTGCTACAACAAAACTCGGCATCCTCACAGGATGACAGCCATGGATCACACCCCTTTGCTAGCGATACTTCCGCTGCATAGCCTTTGACCTTTTCTAGCGACAACCAAATTAGTTCGACTTAGAAATGCAAAGATATCCATATATAAGACAGACTCGTCCTACTCATACAAACACTACGTATAAATTCAGGCCATAGATATACTGAAGCAAGAACAATCTATTCCTACCCAGCCACAGAATAAATCGCAGTAGGCCTAGAGTCGTCTGCGGAGTCCGATCGAAGATGACAGAACTATTTTCAAGGGAAGCAACCCAAAAATGACTTCTCCTTAAGCACTTAAAAAGGAAATACTTTGCTTACAAAATATTTGCGAACATAATAAGAATATAAATGTATTATATTGCAAGATAGTAAAAATTGCCCTTTACAGTCTTACCACACCTCCCGGGAAAAAAAAAAAAATTTTTTTTTTTAAATACATCTAGGAGCACCGTAGAATAGGCTCACAACGCAAGAATACTGCGCAGATGAAAATATCAGGAATAACTATAATTCCTAATATGACTGGTGAGAATATATATCTCAAAATCTGAGAGAAATTGTTTCCCTACGAATAAATGTTTCCAGGAAGGTGTGATGTACGTATAATACAATTCTGGTAATTATACAATGCATACCAAAAATTCACACTACAATCTTAAATTTATGATTTATGAAGAAACAATCATCAAAGAACAGCGGTGAATTAACATCAATAAACCGCTAAGTAGCGATACCATCATTCTATTATTAAATTACAAATGTGTATCTTAGTAAAGAAACAAAAAATAACTGTTGTAAAGTTATACATATTAAAAAGATCCAATATTTAACAGTTAAGTGGCATCATGTGGGCATCTGGACAGAATGTCCGCCATCACATTTTCTGAACCACGGATAGCTCGTACCGAAAAATGAAAAGGTTGAAGAGCGATTGCGTATCGAGTTGATCTCGAGCTCTTCAAGTTCTTACTTTGGATAGCCGTAAGAGCTTTTTGGTCAGTTTCCACTACGAAATGCGCGCCCAGAAGGAATCTTTGGAGTTTGAGAATTGACCAAACCATTGCCAATAATTCACGGTCTAAAACCGAGTAATTCCTTTCTGCAGCATTAAGTTTTCTGGATATGTACATTACAGGATGCAGAGTTCCAGAGTACTCTTGCATTAGTGCCGCTCCAATCCCAGTGGATGAAGCGTCACTACGAAGAACAAATGTCTTATCTGTTGTAGGTAACACTAAAATAGGTGGTGATGAAAACATAGTTTTGATCTTCTCTAGTGAAGATTGGCATTCATGAGACCAGTGAACCATGTTAGGCGACCCTTTCTTTAATAGTGTAGAGAGAGGTGCCATGATAGAGGACAGATTCGGAATGAAACGTCCATAAAATTGTATGAGACCTAAAAGACTTCGCACTTGCTTTTTAGTCCTAGGGATAGAGATGTTAAGTATCTTAGTGATATTATGGTCTTCTGTCTTCAAGAAACCGTGACCTACTCGATGGCCTAAGAAAGCAATTTCGCTAAAGCCAATACAAGCTTTAGATGGTTTTGCTGTCAGGTTATACTCACGCAGAGTTGATAATAATTCAACTAACCCTGAATAGTGATCTTCCCAAGTATCGCTGAAAAGACAGATGTCGTCTAGATAAGCAATGACATCTGACCGATACGATAGGATTCGACGCATCATGCGTACAAATGTAGCTGGTGCGTTCATAAGGCCGAAAGGCATAAAATTCCATTGGAAAAGGCCTCTGGGAGTAGAGAAAGCGGTAAGAGGTTTGGCGCGTTCGGATAATGGAACTTGCCAATATCCTTTAGACAAATCAAGTTTAGTGAAAAAATGCGATTTAGAAAGACGAGTAAGTAACTCTTCTAGTAAAGGCATAGGTTCAGCATCGAACTTCGTAACTTGATTCAATTTGCGATAGTCAACGCAAAGACGTATGTTATTGTCTTTTTTTCGAACAATAACCATCGGCGAAGAATATGCAGAAGTGGATGGTTCGATTATTTGTAAATCTATCATTTCATCCAACTCCTTTTCAACCTGTGTTTGGAAATGTATAGGGATAGGATAAGGCCTAACCCTAATTGGAGTATGTTCAGTTAGAACAATGTCATGCTCAATGACATGAGTTTGTCCAGGGATGTCAGTGAGGACATCCTGAAATGTTTGTAACATAGACGAAACTTGTCGCCGTTCTCCTAGAGACAAATCAGGAGAAACAGTAACGTCTTTCCATGATTCACTAGAATGAAGTGGGATCATTGGAAGCGGAAGATTAACATCCGAAAAACTTGTTTCCTCATCCTGTATTACAGACAGTGATGAGTAATGACCATGTTTGACATGAGAATCGTCCGTTGCCTGGAAAATAGGCTGTAGATAGTCAGGACGTTCATGGAACTCCGTAAGCATATTGATGTGGAAGGTTTTATGCTTCCCGTTAATATCGACGATGTAGTCAACATCTGAAATTTTCGATATTATATCGTACGGACCTTTCCAACTAATAAGGAGTCTATTTTCACGACAAGGTAGCAAAACAAATGCTTTGTCACCAGGACAAAGTTGTCGTAAAGTTCTCTTCTTATTAGCAAATTGTCTTGCCTTCTGCTTAGCAAATTCAGAAGAGGACGTTGCCAATTTGCATGCTTCGATAATCTTTTGTCTCAGCGCGATGACATACTCGTAAGAAGATTTTGTGTCATCGTCAATATTGTCAGCTGTTATAAGATCATGCAGCAAAGACATTGGGCCGCGCGGTCGCGCGCCAAAGACAAGTTCAAAGGGAGAAAACCCTGTATGTTCATTGGGGACCTCTCTGTACGCGAAGAGGGCCGCGGGTAAAACCCTATCCCAATCTTGAGGATGATCCTCAGTTATCTTCCCTAATAAGTTCTTAAGTGTTCTATTTAGTCGCTCGACCATCCCATTGGACATAGGATGATAGATGCTACTCAAAGATCTCTCTATCTGTAGAGTAGACATTACTTGAGACATGGTATCCGATATCAGTTGGGTGCCATGATCTGATAATATTTCTCCGGGGAATCCCAGCCGAGAAAATATAAGCCAAAGAGCATCTGCAATGTCAGCGGTAGTAATGCTCTTTAGAGGGATAGCCTCTGGCCAACGTGTGCACATGTCTACACACGTTAAGATAAACTGATGTCCTCTAGCAGATTTGATCTTGAATGGACCAATGATGTCTATCGCCATTTTCTGGAATGGACGAATAGGAATATCTGCAGCCTGAATAGGCGCAGCATGACGAGGACCTTTGGATTTGACTTCTTGACATACTTTACAGGATCGACAATAGATCCGTATGTCCTTGTTCACAAAAGGCCAAAAGAAAGCCGCAAGAACTCTTGACTTTGTACGGGAAAAACCCATGTGACCAGCACACTGAGAGTCGTGTGCATGTTGTAAGATCTTAACTCTCAAATTCTTGGGTACAAGAATCTGAGAATGACTTGACTTAGTGGAGTCTTGCACCATACGTACAAGTACGCCATTCTTCATTGTAATCCAAGATTTACAATTTGAATCTTTATTCGGATCACCTTTCGTTACAAGAGTGAAGAATTTCTTAAGAGTCGGATCTTCTTCTTGTTGTTTTATAAACGAGTCACGAGAAATTACCAAGGGATCATCTTGGTTATGCACTTCATTATCTTCAACAGATGAAGTTTCAGGCATATTGAGAGCTTGAGCTCTAGTGACTACTGCATTAGCAGATTGCATATTTTGATTTTCCCAAACGGAAATTTGCTCCGGAGTGCATTCTTTGACTCCGTGAATGCGACCGATGATAAGATCAGCGATCGGATTCGGCAAAAGACATGCGTGTACATCTCCTGTGAAGAAAGGAGTAGCAATCCTAATGATAGCGGTAGAGTATTTCTCTATGGTGCCGCCAAATGTTACGCATTTGACTACTTTGCCTGTAGAATGAGAAGGATCTATGAGTGACTGCCTAACCCCAATAGTTGTGCATCCAGAATCAAAAAGTACTGAGACTGGATTGTCATTTACTAAACCTTTGTGTAAGACAAGAGAACCTCTCCCATCATGCGCGATTGACGCAGGAAGAGCGGGAAGAGGATGGCCACAGCTTAAAGTAGACACTGTGGTTGGCTCAAATAATGTTTTGCATTGGGGGCACTGAGATGCTCTCCCAAAATCAAAAGCGGCACATGCCATATTATTAGAGTCATCATTATCTTTATTTTGTTTATAGGCTTCGTGGGCCTCTTGCTGTGCAGAGTTCGCCTGGTAATGAGCTTTATGTTTTTTGAATTGTGCTCTACCTCTGTTATTATTGCCTCTGTACTTATCATTGTTTCCACTATTATAACCTCTACTCGGGTTTGAATCATAGCTCCTTTGGTTACTATCATCATATTCATTATAATGAGTATCTCGGTAATTATGATCCTGTTGTCTCCATGAAGGAAAACTTGGATAGTTTCTAGAATGACTTCCTTTGCGAAAGTTCCTGTAATTATGACCACCCCTGAATCGAGGGCTGTCAGCTCTTCTCCAGGTATTCGAAGAAGAACCCTGAAATGATTGGTTACCTTGGTTCTGATAACTGTAATAGTTACCTTTTTTATTAAACCTATTTTGAGGTCCTTGGAATTTGTGAGAGTGATTAGGGTTGTATGGTGTTGCAGAAGCAACTGGCATACCTTCTTTAACCTTACTGTTGCTAATAGCTACGTCCGGATGTGCAGTGACGTATTGGGTACAATACTGTTCCATTTCTTTTAGAGACTTAGGTTTACGCTCATGTAAGAATTCGAGGAAAGGTTTATTTATACTTGACATAATCTTGTCTCTGAGTATCAAGTCCATAAGGGCTTCATAAGTCTTTTCTGTTTTGGATAGCTCAATCCAACGATCAAATGTAAGACGTGTCCTTGCAATGAATTCTGAGAATTCTACACCTGCCTCAGGCACCATTGTCTTAAACAACTTCCGATAACCCTCTTCAGACAACTGATACTTCTTTAATAAGGCTGCCCTAATAACATCATAGTTATCTTTGTCAGCCTCTTCAACCAAACTTAAACTAGTCAGAGAATCACCTTTCAGATTTTCTGATAACTGGTTAGCATATTGTGATTTGTCCACATTATGTGCTCGACACGAGCGTTCAAATCTATTTAGCCAGAATGTTATGTCATCACTGGAAGGGTTGAACGCTGGTACCTTGACCTTGTAAGTAAAGGGTTTACCATTACCACTAGATGCTTGATTAACATTACTTATGTTTGTTAACTTTAACTTTTCTAACTCAAATGCTAAAAGTTCTTTTTGGTGTTCATGTTCTCTTATTGCTTTTTTTTCTTGAGCTTCAGCTTGTAATTTTCTCTCTTCTGCAGCAGCCTGTAATTTTTTCTCTTCAGCAGCAGCTTCATCTTTTCTTTTCTCTTTTTCCATTTCCATCTGGAATCTTTTTTCATCAGTCTGTATCTGCAATTTCTTTTGTTCATCCTCTCTTTGTAATTTTCTTTCCTCAGCTTCTAATTTCTTTTCTTCAATCAATGCTTTTCTTTCTTCAGCAGCCAATGCTTTGTCATATTGAGCAACTGCCCATTCTTCTAATTGCTGACCAGTCTTATCAAGAGCCCTGCCTTGTGTGATAAAATAATCTAATGTAGACATCTTGTCTAATAAGATCAGTAATTTGCAAAAGTAAATAAATTCACTTTCTTAGTCTTAATCAAAGACCTTGTATGATAACTTTGTAACCTGTGAAAAATAGTACTTAACTATCCCAATCACTGTGGGAAACAAGCCTTACAAAGGTCTTGTATAAATCCTTATATAATAACAGCTATAAGTTGCTGGTTCACTCTATAATATAAGTGCAGTGCACCAGAAATAGTGTTTTATATCATCAACTGTGTACCTTTAGTAATAGCAATTAACTATCAGTTGATTCTTGTACATCAATTTATATGATCAACTATATTTTAAATAGTGTATGTCGATCAGGCACAAAACAAAACAGTTATACAGAAGAACATGAAAACATTTGCGGAAATGAAATAAATCAAATGGGAAAAACAATAAAAGATAAACCGCAAGAGGATAACAAATACAAATAACGCCACAGTATATAAATATAAATTGAGAATAGAACTGAAAGATAGAATAGGGTAGACCAACAAATTACAAACAAATCAAAACAAACTAAAGAACAGAGGAATATTACAAAAACAACAATGAGTACAGTCTTCACAGCTAACACTAATAGCAACAGCTGTCGCAGCAAATTTTCAATAAAGAAAATTGCACCTATAGAAACGCACACATCAGACCCTCTATTACGTGGGATACTCTGCTGTGTGACACCGCCCAACCGAAACAACAACCCGCTGGATACAAACAAATATCACATATAAATAGTTAAACATAAATACATAAATGCATAAATAGTATGGCAATATGATGTAAATAGAGTGTTGCAGAAAGAATGTGTTGGAATGAAGGCTCAGTTACACTGCCTAATAGTACAGTACTGTGGTACTTTATTAAACAAATACTTCTGGTCTAATTATTTTAAATTCAACACAGAAATAGAAGCTCCATCGTTGATTTGAATGATAACAATCAATGTAGGACTTCTCAGTTCAATAACATTTTCTTTCGCAAACACTGTCAAATATTCTCCAGTCCTGATGTGTAATGTTCTATGTTTCAACCAAGCTCGCTGTGTAACACTGTCAGTTGTATGGCAAATGTCCAATGAACCAAATGTCAACAAACCCTGACCTAGTTACTGCATACTCTCGACAGGACAGGTCACGCTGACATCACTGTAGAGTTGTACTGCTGATGTATTTGTGTGTCGTAACAGACCCCAAGGAACGTCTGGTCTCAGTAGTTTACTTCTCAATATGGTCACTGTGCAGGTTGACCCAGGAAGCTGGCACACCAGTTGTTAAACTCTTTCTTTGTATAGTTGTTAACTCATACTGGCTACTAGTTGTTGAATCATGCTTTATTTGCTAAATGATGTGAATGTCCACCAGTGGATAAATGTAGATGTTGGGACTGGTGTAGTAAAGTGTAACGATTGTCAACTCATCAAACCCAGCACAGTTTTGGTCATACAGGTCATCTTGTCCTGGAACGTGATGAGGCTCCGACAAGAATGTGAGTGTAAACAATGAGTGTGTATCTGAATGTCAGTACGCGAATGGTAGAATGATTCGATAGAGTTGACAGGTTGGTAGTACATCACTCATACTCACACTGTTCGAATTCAAGAAGTACTGGAACTACGGTGGTCTTTTTATAACATTTAATGGGACGCACACTTGGACAGTACGTGTATGGTTACAGGAACAAATGTCGACATAGACAGCATAATGTTGATCACAGGAATATCATCTTAAGTTAGCATTCATGCTTGGCAAATATCATAATGGAGCATTCGTAAATAAGCATTCAGCGTTCCATCATGTAAATCATCTGGCTTTACTGACTGGGCACGTCAGACCATAACCAATACATAGGAAGGCTCCTAGACCTAACCTCGTCTAGCGAATATTCCTTCACGTAAAGTTCAATATATATATATTTCATAATATAGGAATCCCAGACATGGGTTCTCACATGTAGCAGTGATCTCTTGGTTCATCGAGCGATAGTACAGGCATCCCTTTTTCTCACTCGATAAATACAAAGTATATGAATTTCAACATGGCTGTTCTCTCTCTCGTGAGCTTCACTCACTATAGAATATAGACCAAAATTAGTCATTCATTAAATGTCCTCATTTCTTCATAGGTTCTCTCATAGAGGTAATTGAATAATATCATACAATCCAGTGCTGATACATAGGAATGTCTTCTTCCTTTGAATGGATATTCTTTTTAAAAGTACCACTGTGCATCTGCTTATCAACAACGATGGCGAAGCCCAAGTTCATAATAAATTGTGGTTTTACCTTTTTATGCGAAATATAACTTTGCCATTCCTTGGCAAAAGAGAATAAACACTGGGGTAAAGTACATACAACATGTCTAAATGATTATCACTTTTCCCCATCCATATATAGATCACTATTTCGGCAAAAAGCCTGCTACAACAAAACTCGGCATCCTCACAGGATGACAGCCATGGATCACACCCCTTTGCTAGCGATACTTCCGCTGCATAGCCTTTGACCTTTTCTAGCGACAACCAAATTAGTTCGACTTAGAAATGCAAAGATATCCATATATAAGACAGACTCGTCCTACTCATACAAACACTACGTATAAATTCAGGCCATAGATATACTGAAGCAAGAACAATCTATTCCTACCCAGCCACAGAATAAATCGCAGTAGGCCTAGAGTCGTCTGCGGAGTCCGATCGAAGATGACAGAACTATTTTCAAGGGAAGCAACCCAAAAATGACTTCTCCTTAAGCACTTAAAAAGGAAATACTTTGCTTACAAAATATTTGCGAACATAATAAGAATATAAATGTATTATATTGCAAGATAGTAAAAATTGCCCTTTACAGCCAGGAATCACAGAGGACATAAAGAGAAATGTAAGATCCTGTCCAGAATGCCAAAGAGTAGCTCCTAAGCATAGGACTGCACCAGCAACACTGGGAGAAATGCACATTATGGGAACCCATTTTGAACGTGTTGCAGTGGATATTGTTGGACCCCTCACTAGGACCAAGAAGAGAAATACTTACATCTTAACCTTGGTTGATACTTGCTCTATGTGGGGAGAAGCAGTGGCCATGTCAGCTATAGATTCAAAGCATGTGGCAGAGGCCCTGTTGACAATATTCACCCGATTAGGTTTCCCGCATCATATATTGACTGACAATGGTTCTCAGTTTAAGGGAAAGCTAATACAAGAAGGATTCAGGATATTTCAAGCCAGGCACTATCATTGTAGTCCCTACCATGCCCAAGGGAACGGTCAAGTAGAGCGGTTCAGTGGTACGCTAATTTCAATCCCTAGAAAGCTGCCGAGTGAAAAACCTGATACTTGGGATACATACTTACCCGCTGCACTATTTGCATATAGGGAAGTACCCCACAATTCAACTGGATTGGCTCCAGCTACTTTGTTGTTTGGGAGACCAATAAAAGGTCCACTTGAAGCATTGCTGCGGACATGGACTGATGAAAAAGCAGAGGAAACAGTGACTTCCTCATACCAATACGTCAAAGAGTTGACATCTATATTGAAAGCAGGTTGGAAACTGGCAAATGACAACTTAAGACAGGCCAGGAGGAAGCATGCTGCGTACTACAACAAAAAAGCAAAGGATAGGGAACTGGTGGTTGGTGAAAAGGTGTTTTTACTGTTGCCAAGCAGCAATAATAAATTGCAGATTGGATGGCAGGGACCCTATGTCATAATGGAAAAACTTTCCAGGACCAATTATAAGATTGACAAGAAAGGAAAGGAGAAGGCTTATCATGTCAATCTTCTTAAAAAATACTATGACAAGGAATCATCAGAAGTTGCACATATCATGACCCTAGCCATTGCAACAGAAATACACGGTGAATCATTTCACTTTATGGAATATCCACTAACAACTACAGAGGATTATGTTCAAGTAAACATTAGTTAACATTTAACTCCAGAGCAGAAGAAGATGGTTCAGAAAGTGTTGGAAACCCATGCCGATGTGCTCACAGATAAGCCAGGTCGTACGAATCTGTTAGAGTACAACATGAAGGTTTCTGACCCTACACCAGTATGCATGAGAACATACCCTATGCGAAAGCCCAAGCACTAAGGGAGGAAGTTGATTATCCGTTGAAGGAGAAAATTATCTCAAAGTCAGACTCTCCCTATAGCTCAAGTGTGGTGCTATTAAGAAAACCGAGTGGTGAAAACAGGTTATGTATTGACTACAGGAAGCTAAATGCGATCACAGAATCTCAGGTGGACCCATTACCTGACACCAACCAGCTGTTCTCTACACTGAGTAAAGCTAGGTATTTATCGAAGGTAGATCTAAGCACTGCAATCAATGGTACCTATACCTTGTAGCGGTATGGCAGCTTGCGTACCCTGACAATCCCCAGAGCTATGCCAGTGGGAGTTTTACTCCTGGTAGGTTCAACCAAGCTGGACTGGTCTGTGTGGGTAGGGGTCAGACAAAAGCTGGTACCCTGGTCCTCCAGGTTGGGGGTTTTAGCATAGGGCTGACACCTCTGTCTATGTAAAAAAAAATAATGAAGTTACGGAAACAACATCAAATGAACAAACTTTGCTGTGGGATGGACATTCGGAGTCTGTGGCTCGTATGACTGTCAGTGGTGAAAGCCGAAAGGAAGCCACTGACATGAAAACGGATGTCCTGACCGCAAAACAGGATACAAGAATAGGATTTTGGAATGTCAGGACAATGTACGAGACAGGTAAACTAAGACAGGTCACGGCAGAAATGAGAAACTATAGGTTACACATCCTGGGGATAAGTGAGAGCAGATGGACAGTGGCAGGAAAAGTTAAAACAGCAACAGGAGAAACAGTACTTTACTCTGGAAGAGAGGATGGACAGCACAGTGAAGGCGTAGCCATTATTCTACAGAAAGGGATAGAAAGGACATTACTGGAATGGAAACCCATCAACAACAGACTGATACGATTGAGATTGAGAGGGAGATTCACCAACACTACAATAATACAATGCTACGCACCAACGAATGATAGCGATGAGGAGGTCAAGGATGAATTCTATCAACAACTGCAGAAAGAAATGGAAGACACACCTAGATATGATCTTGTTATAGTAATGGGAGACCTCAATGCGAAAGTTGGTACACACAATACATACAATGAAAGAACAATGGGGAAATGCGGCAGCGGAACAGCAAACGAAAATGGGGATAAGCTAATAAGTTTCTGTAGCATTAACAACCTGGTCATTGGAGGAACACTTTTCCCACATAAGGAAATTCACAAGTTAACATGGGAATCACCAAATGGTCGGGACAGAAACCAGATAGACCACATCATGGTTAACGGTAGATGGAGACATGCATTACAAGATGTGAAGGTAAGAAGAGGCGCAGATGTGGGAAGTGATCACCATTTAGTAGTAGCAAAACTGAAAGTGAAACTAAGAAGGGCTGGACCAACTGTAACTACACAGAAAAGGTTTGACATCAGCAAATTGAAGGACCCCCTTACCAGAAAAGCTTTTGCGGCCGACATTAAGAAACGATATCAATTTGCCAAAAGCCAGGAAAAGACATTGACTGATGATATAGACCAGAATTTCAACACCATTTCAACAGTATATAAGGAAAGTAGCAAATCATGCTTAGGATTCCAGGAAAGGAAGAAGCAAGACTGGATAACACCAGAAACACTAAACACCATAAAGATGAGAAAGGAAATGAAAAGAAAGAAAACAGAAGCGAAGTCCCCCAGGTTAAAGCAACTATATAGCGAACAGTACAGCCAGCTGGACAGGGAAGTTAAACGCCAAACCCGAGCCAACAAAAGGAATTTCCTAGACGATCTTGCAAAACAGGCAGAAGAGGCAGCACTGAGAAATGAACAAAGCACAGTATACAAAATAACTAAATTCATCAGCGGAAAACAAGGTGCAAACAATATTACATTAGTAAGAGATAAGCAAGGAAATCTCATCAAGACAGCAGAAGGAATAGGAAACAAGATGGGCAGAGCACTTCAGAGAAACTCTGAACAAGGAAATACCAGAGACACAATTGAATGTTCCTGAGGCTGAAAACGATCTAGATGTAAATACAGACATTCCACGAAAAGAAGAAATCATCACAGCAATCAAAGGGTTAAAGAACGGTAAAGCTCCGGGCCATGATAACTTAAATGCAGAGCTATTTAAGACAGACCCTGAGCTAGCAGCAGAACTATTAGAACCACTATTTGCACAAGTGTGGAAAACGGGGACAACACCATCAGAGTGGAACAAAGGAATAATTGTCAAATTGCCCAAAAAGGGAGATCTTGCAGACTGCAATAATTGGAGAGGAATCACTCTTCTCTCAGTTCCCAGCAAAATACTAGGCAGGATAATTATACAGAGAATTTCAAAGGCAGTAGACTACAAACTGAGGAAAGAACAAGCAGGATTTAGAAAGAACAGAAGATGTGTAGACCATATATTCACTCTCAGGAACATTATAGAGCAGTGCTCAGAATGGCAAAGACAGCTTTACATAAATTTTGTTGATTTTGAAAAGGCTTTTGACAGCATACATAGGGACAGTTTATGGAAAATACTGAGGGCTTATGGAATTCCAAGCTGCATAGTGGCAATCATAAAAAGCCTCTATGCCAACTTTACGTGTAGTGTTGGGCAGAGCAACCTAACCTTCGAGGTGAAGACAGGAGTACGACAGGGATGCCCCTTATCAACCACTCTTTTTTTAACAGTCATAGACTGGGTGATGCGCCAGACAACAGAGGGCAGTCCAAGAGGAATAAGATGGACTACATTTTCTACATTGGAAGATCTGGAATATGCAGATGACATTGCACTGCTGGCACATTCACATCAACACATCCAGGAAAAAACGGATAGACTTAATAAATTTAGCCAGCAGGTGGGCTTGAACATCAATTTAAAGAAGTCTGAGGTCATGACGCTCAATGTGAGCAACCCTGAGCCCATATCAGTAAGGAATCAGCAATTGGTACAGACAGATACCTTCACATACCTAGGAAGCATAGTAACACCAAACGGTGGGGCAGGCAAAGACATCAACATCAGAATGAATAAGGCAAGAACAGCCTTCTTTAGCCTAAATAACATCTGGAAGTCCTCCCAATACAGCACAAGCACAAAATTAAGATTATACCAGAGCTGCGTGCTTTCTGTGCTTCTCTATGGTGCGGAATGCTGGAGAGTCACAGAGAAGGAAATGTCAAAATTGTCCTCTTTTCACACAACATGCCTAAGAAAAATTCACCGCATTTTTTGGCCGAATACCATCACCAACCAAGATCTGCTTACTCGTAGCAAGCAAGAGGACATGCACACCATCATAGCTGGCAGACGCTGGAGCTGAATTGGTCATGTCCTCAGAAGAGACCCCGATGCCATCACAAGAACAGCTATGCTTTGGACCCCTGAAGGAAAGCGAAAGAGAGGCCGACCAAAAACAACTTGGCGGAGGACTGTGGAGGCTGAGATGCAAAGAATGAACCAGAGTTGGGGCACTGTACGAAAGATGGCCACCGACCGTGCAAAGTGGAATCAATTTGTTGTTGCCCTACAAGACGCCACTAGGCGTGATGGCCACTGACTGCTTTGACGGTCGGTAGTTAAGGATCGAAGAAGAAGAAGATCTAAGCAAGGGATACTACCAAATACCAGTGAAACCAGAAGTTAGGAAAATGCTGGCATTTAGTACATCAGACGGAGACTACGAGTTTAATGTACTACCCTTTGGACTGAACAATGCTCCAAGTATCTTTTCAAGAATGATGAGGAAATTGTTGGAACCTCTACAGAATCCCCATATCACGAATGTTATTGATGACATTCTTGTTGCTATAAACACATTTTAAGAGCATATAGTAGCGCTTTCCATGATGTTTAACAGACTGAGAGAAACTGGATTGACTGCACGTCCTACCAAGTGCTATATCGGTTGCAAGGAGTTAGAATTCCTAGGTCACACTATTTCTACAGGTCATATGTCTCCTGACCCAAATAATATAGAGAAGTTAAAGAAGGCATCCAGACCTCAAAGGAAGAAAGATGTGAGATCATTTGTGTCATTATGTGGGTTCTATCAGAAATACATACCCCACTTTAACTCTCTGTGTGCACCATTAACCAACTTAACGAAGAAAGGACAGCCTGACAAAATCCGATGGAATGTTGATTGTGAAAAAGCTTACACAGAGCTAAAAGCAAAACTCACCAGCAAACCCATCCTTACGCTACCCGATATCACACACGAATTTGTATTAAGAACGGACGCTAGCAGTATAGGTATTGGTGCAACTCTCTTAAAGCATTCAAAAGCCCAGCCGGAGGAACTTTTACCCGTCGCCTACGCCAGTAGGAAGCTGAATGCAGCTGAGTTGAATTACTCGACAATAGAGAAAGAATGTTTGGCTCTAATTTGGTCCATCGACAAATTTTCACCATACCTGTATGGGACACACTTCATTGTCCAAAGTGATCATCAGCCTGTAACATTCTTGGCTGCATCTAAAAAGCTAAATTCGAGATTGTTAAGGTGGAGTCTGCTTCTGGCGCCTTATTCCTTTACCGTGAATTACATTCCGTGAAGAGACAATGTAGGAGCTGATTTTTTAAAGTCGACACCCTATTACTCTGGAAGTACAGACGCAAAATGATTAACTACAGCAGGTGTTTACACGTCAGCTATAACAGGTCCCAGCTAGGAAAGGATGGGGCTATGTCGTAAAACGTGTGTGTAAACCCACTTCTTTGTTAACAAGTATGCCCAGCCAATCCACGTTCAACAGACTCTGAGCCAGAATAAATTACACGAAGTATACGCCATCTTGTTCCCCCAAGATGGCGGCAGACAGAAAAAAATTAGGCATAAGCCCTCTTATGTTATCTAAAGAAGCACAGAAAGCACTCATTGAATGGGAAGCTATTGGACCCAGAATAATAACAGCTACTTTCAAAACAGCTAAAAAGAAAATTCATGTAAATGTCATCCAATGTTATGCACCAACTAATGACAAAGAAGAGTCTGTGAAAGAAGCATTTTATACTAGACTACAGGAAATTATGGATAAAGTAAAAAGAAGCGACATCACAATTTTGATGGGTGACATGAATGCAAAGATAGGTACAGTCAACACCGGATTTGAAGAAGTCATGGGAAAACATGGGCTATGAATAATGAATGAAAATGGGGAATTATTCGCAAACTTCTGTGCTTTAAATCAACTGGCTATAGGAGGAAGCATGTTTCCACATAAGAGAATACACAAGGCAACATGGATATCACCAGACCATAGAACAGAAAATCAGATTGATCATATATGCATAAACAAGAAGTTTAGATCATCATTGCAGGATGTAAAGTTATATAGAGGAGCAGATGTGGCATCAGATCACCATCTTCTGATAGCCAAAGTAAAAATGAAACTCAAGAGATATGCAAAATTATAGACAACACTTTAATGTAGGACAGCTAAGAAATCAAGAAACAAATTTGCGGTCACAGTATCCAACAAATTCCAAGTGCTCCAACAGCTGGAAGATGTAGAGAATACAGAAGACTATTGGCAGCAGGTCAAAACTGTATGGAAGGAGATATGTGAAGAAATACTGGGGAAAAGGGAAAGACAACAAAAAGCATTGATAACAACAGAAACCATCAATAAGACAAAAGACAGAAAAAACAAGAAAGCAGATTTAAACACAAGCAAAACCAGAAGTTCCAAAGCCAAGGCTCAAGAAGTGTACACAGAAGCAAACAAAGAAGTAAAAAGAAGTATCAAAAGGGACAAGAGGAAGTATATTGAGGAGTTGGCAAGAGAGGCAGAAGATGCTGCCGCCAAAGGAAATATGAGAGAACTGTATAGCAGCACAAAGAAGCTAACATGGAAATACAAGCAAACAAGTTGCCTCATAAAAGACAAGAATAGGAAACTGCTCAGCAATATACAAGAGCAAATGAAGAGGTGGACAGAATATTTTGGGGACCTTTTCAATAGACCAGCTCCACAAAACGCGCCGGACATCCAGCCAGCAGAAGAAGAGCTACAAATTAACGGTGAAAGAGCAACGAAGGAAGAAATAAAGAAAGCCATAAAGCTTCTAAGAGATGGAAAAGCGTCTGAACCTGATGGCATTCCAGCAGAGGCCATCAAAGCAGATATCGACACGGCTACAGAGATGTTATATAAATTACTTGGTAAAGTCTGGGAAAAGGAAGAGATACCAGCAGAATGGAAGGAAGGATATCTGGTTAAGTTGCCTAAGAAGGGAAATTTACAAGAGTGCACAAATTATAGAGGAATAATGTTACTATCAGTGCCAGGAAAAGTATTAAACAGGATTATCCTTGAGAGATTAAAAGAGTCCATAGACAAGAAACTGAGAGATGAACAAGCAGGTTTTCGACAAAACAGATCATGTACAGACCAGATAGCCACTTTGAGAATAAAAGTTGAACAAAGTCTGGAATGGAATTCACCACTATACATCGGATTTGTGGACTACGAAAAGGCATTTGACAGTGTAGAGACAGAGAATCACTTTGGAAATTGATGAGGCATTATGGAGTTCCCCTGAAGATCATTAATTTAATAAAGAAAACATATGAAGACATGACATGCAGAGTTCTTCACGAAGGACAGCTTACAGAACCGTTTGGGATAAGAACAGGAGTGCGACAGGGATGTCTCTTGTCTCCATTTCTTTTCTTGCTGGCAATAGATTGGGTTATGAGATCATCGACAAAACACAACAGAAATGGAATCCAGTGGACTCTGACTAAGCAGTTGGATGATCTGGATTTTGCTGATGACTTGGCTCTTCTGTCCCATAACCGTAATCAGATGCAGGACAAATTGAAAACACTCGATGAGAGGTCACAGCAATTGGGTCTAAAAATACACAGGGAAAAGACAAAAATAATGAGAATAAATGCAGGTAATGATAACAGGGTTGAACTTGAAGAAACACCAATACAAGATGTAGAATAGTACACATATCTTGGCAGTAATATAGACAAAGTTGGAGGGACAGACAGCGATATCAAAATAAGAATACAAAAGGCAAGAGGAGCTTTCATTGCATTGGGAAATATATGGAGAACAAGAGAAATCGGATCCAACACGAAAATAAGAATCTTAAACTCAAATGTGAAGTCTGTCCTATTGTATGGCTCGGAGACATGGAGAACAACAAAGACAACAACCGAAAAGCTACAGACTTTCATAAATGGGTGCTTGCGTAGAATAGAGGGATTAAAATGGTATGACAAGGTTACCAACGTGGAACTGATGACAAGAACTAGACAAGTGTCAGTGGAACAAGAGATGAGAAGAAGACGATGGCGATGGATAGGACACACACTGAGGAAACCTGTTGATAGCATTACAAGGCAGTCCTTGTTCTGGAACCCCCAGTGCAAGAGAGGCAGAGGTAGACCAAGAAGCACATGGAGAAGAGAGCTGGAAACAGAGATGAAAATGATGAGGAGAACATGGAAAGAACTTGAGATTATGGCACGTGACAGGAGGACTTGGCATGTGTTTGTTGAAGGCCTATGCTCCTTTGGGAGTGGAGGGTTATGATGATGATACGCCATCTTGTAACCCCAAGATGGCGGCAGACAGAATAAAATTAGGCATAAGTCCTGTATTTCGGGACTCGGTCACGGAATGTACGAAACCGCCGAGAACCAATCAAAAAAGTTCCTTCCGCACTGGCAGATTCCTTGCGTCTACCTATATAAACGGGCGCGTTTCATTTAAAAAACACACACACAAACACGAAGGCCAGCACGACCGACTGTGGAAAGAGAAAGCTGTCAACATTGATTTATTGCTTACCTGCGTGACCGGGCACTCTTGCTTCACTAAAGTCGAGCCCAAATCTGACTTGTATTAATCTTAGAGTGTTTATTCGTGTCATCTAACCTGAGGTCGTATGTTCGAGTCATTCCAGCTGCCTGGAGCTTCGCAGGAGCACAGTGATTGTACCGGAACGATCATCAGCGGGTGTTGTGTGCAACAAATTAGGAAGGAAGGAACTGTTCTAAGAGATGAGTACACTTTAGTACCATTTCCGTCGGCAGTTGTGAGCAATTAACTGTCAAGGAAGAAAAAGTGATTTAGCGTAGTGAGAGCCAAGATTAACAGCACCGCTGATAAATTTTATATAATTGATTAACAGCACAGCTGATATAATTTTTTTTTCCCTATATTTGGGAGATTTGTAATATATATATATATATATATATATATATATATATATATATATATATATATATATATATATATATATATATATATATATATATATGTAAATCATATGTAAATTTACAAATCCATTGCATTCCATCTTCCAACATCCACCTTTCAGCACAAGAGTAGATAGTGTATAGTCTTAATAAATAAGGAAATTGTATTTGAACGACTTGTCAAGTTTATAATTGTTAAGTGAAATCTGTTTCCTTGTTTAATATCACAGTTAGTTACACAGCGGGGTGGCATTTTATGACTGTCTCCACTCTACTAAGTTTTCGAGATCAGATCATTCACAGCCGTAACTAATTTGTGATACCAGTAGTTCTCTCATACACTGGAACTTCACCATTTTCCTGCAGAAATTCTATTTCTGTATTGTCAGTACTATACTGATCCTAGAGCCAATAAAAACATCACGATACAGCATTTACAAGACAAAAACTTACGAACATTTACAAGTCAAAGACTTATGAACATTTACAAGGCAAAAACGAATGAACATTTACAAGATAAAAACGTATGAACATTTACAAGACAAAAACTTATTAACATTTACAAGACAAAACTTATGAACATTTACAAGACAAAAACTTATGAACATTTACAAGACAAAAACTTATGAACATTTACAAGACAAAAACTTATGAATATTTACAAGACAAAAACTTAGGAGCATTTACAAGTGTGACGAAGGAAAAATCGCCTTCTTTTCTCTCTGTCAATCTTTTATCATACCAGTCCTTTTTCCTCTAGAAAATCCACCACTCGTCTAAAAATCAGATCGCCCATTTTTTTCTGAATGAAATTCCTTTCTCTTTGTTTTGCGTTTTACTGGCAAAAGTTTTTCAAACTTGCTGTGAACTTTTGACCGCTGTACAGTAACATGGGTTTTCCCCTGGGAATAATTACAATTTTAGCCAACTGGTAAAGCAGTCGTAGTGTTATGTGATTTTTGACCTCAGCAACCAGCACGGAGTTCCTTTATCGCCTGGTATCAGAATGCCAAGTACCGGCCAGTGTGTGTGTGTGGTTGGAGATGGAACGAAATGTCAACATTAGTTCAGGTCCACCACCCCTAACAAAGGCAGATTAACCCCATCAAACAGAACAGGAAATTTAGGCGCGATTCTCGAAGCGCATAATTCTCGAAACGACATTCTCTCGCTAGCCGGCAGACCGGCCTGGACAAGATGGTCCCGCCAAGGCAATTACAGAGGGGAACTGTCCAGTTTTAAACAGCAGTGGTTAGTTGAGCTCAGTAAGTGATCTAATATTGTTTATTTGAATGCGTGAATAATAATCATACGTTTATCTATATAGCCCCTTCAGTCATAACTGACTATGGGAATGCGCCCCCGAGGTGGCAGCCCCCAGCTGCTTATTTTCCTGGTGCTCCTTTTGACGTTTTCTCCTCTCCTCTGCTTATTGTGTGAGCCTCTTTTCGCCAAATCTGAGGTGGTGCCGTAAATAGCATCGCCACTTAGTGCGATCGGCAGCTTCATCCTCCCATGTTGCTGGATCCATGTCCAGTGCCCTCATATCTCTCTCGCATACATCTTTGAACCTCAGCTGTGGTCGCCCAACTGTTCTCTTGCCATCTGCTAATTGTCCGTAGAAGATATCTTTTGGGATGCGACCATCTTCCATGCGGCGAACATGGCCAAGCCAGCGAAGTCTGCGCTGTCTAAGCAGTGTGTACATACTTAGAAGGCTAGCACGTGACAACACCTCGACATTTGTCACTTTATCTTTCCATGAGATGCCGAGGATGTGGCGTAGACACCGTAAATGGAAGGTATTGAGCCTTCTTTCTTGCTTAGCATAGGTCGTCCAGGTCTCGCTGCCATATAGGAGTGTGCTGGTGACGCAGGCGTTATATACCGCAGCTTTGGTCTTCGTTGAGAGTTTGGAGTTTCCCCAAACACGCAATGTGAGGCGGGCAAAGGTAGCTGCAGCTTTGCCAATGCGGCTGTCGATTTCTGTATCCAGTGAGAGTTTGTCATTGATGCTAGACCCTAGGTATGTGAAGGGGTGCACCACTGCCAGTTCATAGTTATCGATAGTGATAACTAGTGCAGCACCCACATCCTGACTCAGCACATTCGTTTTCTTTAGACTTATTGTGAGGCCAAAGTCCTTGCATGCTTTAGTGAAGCGATTCATCAGGCTCTGAAGCTCCTGTAGGCTTTGAGTGACGACTGCAGCATCATCAGCGAACAACGTCTCTTATAGTGACTGTGACGAAAGTACTGAGATTCTGTCTTTCAAATAGCCCATGTCTTTTTCTCCTTGCATTTTGTTCACTATTTTTGGAGGGATTACAGAAAAATCCTTCTCCATGTTTCTTCTCCTTCTATTATTTACGTTTTTTCAAGATGAGATCACGATGGAGTTTGATCTATGTGTTTAGAATGGGGGTGTAGGGAATTAGAAAGTATTATTCTAGATTAAGATTATAGAGGCTAGATCAGGATTTGCACCAGTGTCCTTTTTTTAAAGATATTGCGTGGCCATATACGCATTTTTCGGGAGTTAAATTATTTGCGGCCATTTTTGCTTCATTTCCGCAGTATAGGGCTAGGACCAATTCCCGGTTCTTTGTCTAGCAGAAACTGGTTGCATCAGAATGATCTAAGGTTCTGATTGGCTGAGAGCTAACTGCAGTTGAAATGCAGAGCTGCCATTGGCTTTAGAACCACGCCGCGCATATGACGTCATGAAGTCGGCGCGTGGGGGTCTTGATTATAAAAGGCCTATATTTCATAGCCTCTTTCTCTTTTAATGAAAAAATTGCCAAGCTGGGTGCCAGAAGCAAATTGTCGATTGCCTTCAGTTGGACATTCGAGATTTGGTAAGCATGAATTTTTGCGTGAGGACTTTATTTAATTTTTCTAGTCCTAGCCGATCATTTAAGTTTCTTGGGAAGTTTTAGTTTAACGTTAATTCTCATCGGCAGAGCCATAAAATACGATCTTAGTGATAGACTTGAGAAACTTTATAGGTCCATTTAATTCCTTGTTGAAGGAATAGCGGCATGGTTTAAAAGTTGAGATATCACCGCTTTGTATTATTGCAAAGTCGGTCGGGAGAGAAACTCGCATCTGCGAATTTTATTTATTTACAGAATAGTCGGGAGCGTGTAATGTGTATTTTCATTTGTGATTTTAGTGAGAGTATTGATGCTCGCTATTTATATAGTTACGCATATAACTGTGGACGGAAGTGATAGAGGTATTAATTGGAGCACGTGTGTGCTATCAGTAATGAATGTATGCAGGAGCGCGTGGTTGAAAAACTGCGGCACCACGTGGCTGAACTACGGGGTTTTCAATTTGATAATCGGGGGTTATGTATAACTTTTGACGGCAGGTAGATGCTAGCGTAAACAGGATTATATGTTATTGATTGTGCATTATTGTTCTGTGAATTCAGAAGATGGGAGAAGTAATTTTAAAGGGAATTATTTTGTATTACATTTTGAATGTGATTACTATTATTGACAGGAATTTTAGGAATTCCTAGAGAGGGCTAGTTTTAGTTGTGTTAAACATTACGGCATTAGTGTCAGCGTAAGAAGTAGGCCACAGTACGTCTGCCCAGACGGGCCAGTGAAAATATTGTTGTTGCTCGGAGTTAGTCAGGCAGAACAAGCGATCTGGGTTAGCCAATGTTTACTTTGTAGGCTCAGGTAGAGAGGGGAGTTACGTGGTGAAGAGTAAGGAAGTTAATTGTTATTTGAAATGTATTATTATGGTTTGTTTAGCTGTTGTTTTGTTTTGTCTAAAACAGCAGGTACCGGCTTTGTGGGAATGAGAGCGGAATTTTGAGACCACAAAATTTCTCCCACGGCAAAGTTGGGGCATTCGCAGAACCGCAAGGGTTTTACGTTAGTTGCCAGTAGTGGAAGGAGAGGAAGAAAATACGTTTTCCCAGCCAGGGGAAGACATTTTCCAGCGAATAGGATTTTTGTGGATAAATCCTGAGCTCTGACGCTCGTTACACACGCAGATTTGGCAGGCTGCCGCGTTGTGGTAATTTTATGTTCGCTTCTTCACGGCCATAATAAAGCCGACGGCCCAGTTATAGGTACTCGGGCAGGTAATTTCAGAGTGGTAGAAGTCCGCTACAGTTCCAGTCCAGAATCCAGTTGGGTTCTGTTAAACCTCAGTCATCAATTCCAGAGTTAGTGGAGAGAGAGAGGGTAAACATTCTCTCTACTGAAGTCAGCACAGATAGGCAGAACTGTTAGTTTTGGTGAATCATAGCAGAGGACAGCTGCTGAAGTTTAGAGGTGCAGTTAGTTGTGTTCAGGAGATTCCAGGATAGGCTGTGTAGAACCGAAGTCTGTGCAGAGATTGTGTAGTCACTTCGCCGTCGTTCCAGCTATCAGTGGACTTAGAGTTAGAGTTAGAATTTAGAACAGCTAGTTTGGAGTGTAGGCGACATCAAGTGCAGTATAGTTCATTTCAGTTAACCTTACCTTCTTTCTCCATACAGGTTGCAACTGTGGGAGAAGGGTTGGGGTTGATGCATTTTTAACTGTGCTTGATTTTGTTTTCAGGTGTGCATCCTCGCACTTTATGTATATGAGTTGTTTATAGGTGTATAATAAACTTGTATAAATTGTAGCTGGCATCAGTCATTTCCTTTAGTACAGTAGCTATATGTTGTCTGTACCTTGGTGTTTGTGAATCTTAATTTAACCTTATCCCCGTAGGGTAGTTAGAGGTGGTTCGTGGCCATAGCAATTTAAACGTCCGAAGTGGCGAGGAAAGAATCAACCTCGGTTCTCAACCTCGGAGCCAATGGTCTCAACTTTCACATTTTGCACTATATTTCTGTCTGAATCTATCATTTCAGTCTTTCTTCTTACTATTGTCTTGTCACTATATGTAGACAGTCTCTAGTCCTAAATCCATTTCGTGACAGTGACCCTTCTGATTTTAGTTTTTGCCTTCAGCCTTAAATGATTAAACATTCGGCCATCTGACCTAGTGTGAAGGCATATTCCTTCAGTTGAATCTCTGAATGCATGTTTCAGGAGTAAGGCAAAGAAGATCCCGAAGAGGGTCGGAGCCAGAACACAGCCTTGTTTAACTCCACTTCGTATGTCAAAGGGCAGTGACGTGCTTCCAGCATATTGGACTGTTCCCTTCATGTCGTCATGGAATGACTTTATCATTTTCAGCATTTTAGGAGGGCAGCCTATTTTCAGGAGGATTTTGAAGAGTCCATCCCTACTAACCAGGCCAAATGCTTTTGTGAGGTCTATAAAGGCGATATATAAAGGACTTTTCTGCTCTCTCGATTTTTCCTGAAGCTGGCGGAGAGAAGATCATGTCTGTTGTTGATCTCCCAGCTCGGAATCCACACTGACTCTGGATATATGCGCTCAGCTAACTTGTGTAGTCGCATTAAGATGACTTTGGCAAAAACCTTACCAACAATACTAAGAAGAGAGATGCCTCTGTAGTTACTTCTGTCTCCTTTATTTTTATACAGTGTTACAATCTTGGCATCTCGCATGTCTTGAGGAATAGTTGTCTCTTCCCAGCACTGGCACAGCATCCTATGTAGGGGATGTAATAGCGTGCTCTTACAGCATTTGATTAAATCAGGAGGAATCCCATCACTGCCTGGTGCTTTGCCAGAGGCCAAGCTATCAATGGCCTTGCTGAGTTCCTCTAATGTTGGTTCGGCATCCAGCTCCTCCATAGTTGGCAGACATTTGACAAGGGCTGCCGGCGTTACGGTATTTTCTCTAGCGTAAAGCTCAGAGTAGTTCTCGACCCACCTCTCCATCTGCTTACCTTATCGGTTATCTTCTCTCCGCTGATGGCTTTTAGCGGTGCCGTCTTACTTTTTTGAGGGCCGAGTGCTTTCTTTATACCGTCATACATTTGTCTAATGTTGCCTGTTTGCGCTGCGATCTGGATGCTCTCACTGAGCTGGAGCCAATAGTCATTTGCACAGCGTCGAGCAGTTTGTTGAACTTTGCTTCTCGTAGCCTTCAGGATCTGTAGGGTTCTAGCACTCGGTGAACGTTTGTATTCATTTGCAGCACTGCGCTTAGCTTCAATGACAGGTGCCATCACATCTGATGAAGCATCAAACCAGTCATTTGACTTTGCCGTTTTCTTACCAAAGGTGGCAAGTGCAGTACTTTGAATGGTGTTCCGTAGATGCTCCCAGTTCTCTGTAATAGTATCACCATGCTGAGGGCTACTGAGCACTTTCTTGAAGGTCGCAGTAAATTGAGCGATCATGACAGGGTCTGACATCTTGCTGGTATCAATGCGTGGTTTCCCTTCATGTCTGACACGATAGTTCTTTTTTTTTTGGTTGTGCTCTGATTTTGCAGCAAACCAAGGAGTGATCTGTATCACAGTCTGCAGCTGTTAAGTGGTGCTATAGAGTCTTGTGATTGTTGGGGAGCCCGGCAATAGCTGCCGTCTCTATGTGGAGAATCCAGGGCAAGTGAGCAGCACATGCAGAACTGTCTCGTACGGATGGGTACAATTGCGGCAATTAGGCTCATGCGTGGAGTTTAATTTGTTTAAGTGCTTATTGAGTCTGCTGTGTTCTGTTCTTAGTTGGAAGATTGTGCTCTGCTCCAAACGTCGTAGGTTATTAAAGTTGTCATTTTTGTTGGGATGGGCCATTTCTTTATACAAGGCGCGTCCAGTAGACCCTTTTGCCCATCGGTTCAGCCATTCCTCTTTGAAGTTGTTTTGGAGTATTCGTTTAGCTGTCTTGCTTGTTTGCTGGAGTGTTTGTTTGAACCATACTTGCTCCTAGTTTTGCTAGTCTGTCTGCTTTATCGTTGCCTGGTATGTCTGTGTGCCCTGGTATTCACTGTAGAGTGACTGATGGTCGTATTTTGTTAGCAGGTTGTCAATTGTTTCGGCCAGCTGTATTATTTCTTTGTTTTCAGTTTGGAGGTATTTTTTCTGAAGCCTGAAGTGTTAATTGTGAATCAGTGAAGATTACGATATCTGAGGGCATATAGACATTTTGTTTGAATTGGCTGTCTTTTGCTGTGAGTGTGGCGTTTATTACTGTAATCTCTGCTTGGTAATTAGTACAGAATTCTCCGCATGGTTCATATATCATAGTATGCTGCCATTTGAGTATTTCACATAAGCTCCAAGTCCAGCATTTATGGTGGCCTTGAATGCTGAGCCATCTGTGTATGCATGTATTGCAGTGCTAGGGTAGCAGTCTATAGTCTCTAAAGTAGCCTGTATTAAGTATTGTTTGGTTCGTGTCTCTTAGTGTGCTATCCATGAGTGTGGTTTTTATTACTGGAAGTTTTAACTCCTTTCCCCGATAAATGACTGGGTATTGTTCAATTATTTCTCATGTCTGTGGGAGGAACTCCGCCTAGGCCGGGCCCAAGCCCGGCTGAAAAACGAGGAGGGCGGCCTGCATCGAGGCCGTAAGGAGGCAGCCCCTCCACCATCCAAAGGCACGACAGGCCAATCACCTGTTTGCTTTAAACTTTTGATTACGAGAACTACAAGAGATAAAACCTGACTGATTCTAAAGGCGACGAACTGGAACGGACTACGGACTACAACTTATGGAACTTGGAACACAAGAAGTATAAATGGGAAAGAAGAGGAGTTGGTGGAAGAGATGAGGAAAGCAAAACTAGAAATCCTGGCTATAACGGAAACAAAGAAAAAAGGACAGGGAGTCATGGATCTCGATGGCAACACGCTGCTGTACAGTGGTGTACCCACATCTGAAAGAGCTAAAGGGGGCGTGGGTTGCATTGTGGCCAAAAACCAAAAAGATAGTATCAAGGGATGGAACTTTGTCTCGGAGCGCATTATGGTTGTAAACTAAAAGAAGGAGAAACCATAGTCAACCTGGTCATAGTGTATGGGCCAAATGAGGATGAAATAACAGAGGTCAAGGAGGAATTCTTCGAGCTGCTTCAAAGGACAGTGGATGACTGCCTAGATGAAATTATCATGCTCGGAGATTTCAATGCCAGAGTTGGAAATAACCATGCTAGATGGAGTGGAGTTATCGGAAGATATGGAGAAGATACTCTCAATGACAATGGAAAGCGACTCCTTAGATTCTGCAGTGAGCAGAATCTGATCATTACAAACACAAAGTTCCCCCATAAGCGCATTCATGCATACACTAGATGTGAACCAACAAAGAATGAGAAGTCAGTGATCGACTATGCCATTGCTAGGAGGAGCTCATTCAAATATGTCCGGGATGCTAGAGTCTGGATGGGTCAGAGATTGGAAGTGATCACTACCTGCTTACAATCAAAAGAACAACTAAAAGAGTTGCTCAGCCTAGGAACTGCCCAACATCACGCAAGAAACCAAGTAAACGAGCAGGAGAAATGAGCATTAAGACCTACAAATCTGAGAGAGCAAGAAATTAAGACCAGATATCAAGGCTTATTGCTGCAGCGGTGAGCAACACAGAAGAACAACCTGCTGACTTGGAAACCCTCTGGATTAAATTCAAGGACATCATATGGAGCCGCGGTAGCATAGTGGTTAGTGCACTGGCTTCCTAGCGCAGTGGTCTATGGTTCGATCCCCAGAGAGGCGAGAATTTTTTAGGCCACAAACGGCTCCTGGGTCGACCCAGCCCAAATGGGTACCAGAGCAACTCTGGGAAGGTTAAGGCGGCCGGCGTGATGCCGACCGCATCACCCTCGTGTGCCGACGGTCAAGATAATATGGGCCTAACACCATATTCTCAATATGCCTCAATGGGCGTGTAACGGGTTCCTTTTTTACATCATAAAGACAGCTGCTGCAGAAGCATGCGGTGAAGTCCGACTTGGGAACAAGAGAAAGAGGACACCTTGGTGGACAGAGGAAGTCAAAGAGAAAATAAGAGAGAAGGAAATGGCATGGAAACAATACTTAGGAGCTAAAAACACAACAGGACAAATGGAGAAACATAGAGAATATGTGACACTCAGAACAGAAGCAAAGAATCAGGTGCTAGCAGCAAAACAGAAGTCCTGGGAAGAATTTGGAGAAAAGCTAGAAAAAGATGCGCAAGAAAACCAGCAATTGTTCTATAAGACCCTAAAGAACATGAGGAAGGAAAAACAATGCCCTCTAAATTTATAAAGGACAAGCAAGGCAAATTGCTTACTGCCTCGAAGGAAGTAATGGAAAGATGGAAAGAATATTTCTCAGAACTCCTGGATGGTGAGCATGGTGAAGCATCAGAATCGATAACCACTAGCACAGAGGAGAAAACCAATGATGGTGAAGATGACATAAAGATGGAAGAACTGAAGGCAGCACTGGAGAAAATCAAGATGGGCAAAGCAGCAGGGCATGATGGTATAACACCAGAAATGCTTAAGTACATGGGAGCATCAGGCGACCTATTACTCTTAAGGGTCCTACAGGCAGCGTGGTGCAACAAGACCATACCAAAGGATTGGGAGATTGCCATCATATCACCAATTTTCAAAAAGGGTGACAATCGACGGTGTGGAAACCATAGAGGCATATCCCTTCTCAGTGTCCCTGGTAAAATCTACTCTAGAATCCTAGAGGAGAGACTCCGACGCCTAGCTGAGCCACAATTGGATGAGGTCCAGTGCGGATTCCGAGCAAACCGAAGTACTCAAGACCTAATCTTCACACTCAGACAGCTGAGTGAAAAGGCCCTGAGTAGAAGAGTGAGATCCATCTTTGTTTCATAGATCTGGAAAAGGCGTTTAACAGGGTCCCCTGGAGCAAACTTTGGGACTGTTTGGCAAGAAAGAACATTCCAGCACCTCTGATTCATGCTATACAGAGCTTCTACAAGTCTTGCAGAAATTATGTGAGGACAGCAAACCATAAGTTAGAAGAGTTCAGGACCACCACTGGTGTAAGACACCGTGATATCCTGTCACCTTATCTTTTCATACTCCTTATGGACGATGTCATCAAGGTATATAAGGCGAGAACAAGAAAGTATTCAGCGGGGTTCTGGAAGATGAGACAGGTCTGTATTTCAGAGCTGGCATTTGCTGATGATGTTGCCCTGATTGCTAAATCAGAGGCACATCTCCAATCCAACCTGCAAGTCTGGAAGGAAGAGCTGGAGAAGAGAGGGATGGTCATAAGCAGCTCTAAAACAAAATCCATGGTGATGTCACGAGAAGAAAGAAGACATCAGATTAAGCTTGGAGAACAGGTCCTGGAGCAGGTCGACCACTTTAAATACCTCGGAGCTATTATAGACCGAAAGGGAGGCATCAAAGAAGAGTTGGTGTGGTAAAGTGGGATGTTATAAATATTTATAGGGGACTTAGTGTACTGACTGAGATCAGCTGTGAAGGTATCTGTATCTAATAGGTGTAGTGTTTTGCAGATAACCTTACTTGCTACCACATTATACCTCAGTCAGAATTATTCTGGAATATTGTGATGACTACGTTAAATGTCTAGGGTATGTATATGATGAAGTGTAAGTCACAACAACAACAGACAGATAAACAATTTAATTTATTCCACCACACTTGACAACACTGTGACACTCACACACATTTAACACTCTATAAGACTATCTTAAATGAGTCACTGGTAAAGTTTCAAATATAAATATGTATTAATTATTTTCACTAATATATATGTCCTGATTCAACTACAAAGTGAACCAGGAATCACAATCAATTGTAATTACAATTTATATGTACAGAATTTATCAATATGAACCTTGTAGTGACATATTTTATTAATATTATCCTATGTGTGTCAGTTGTGTAGTAGTAATATGAGGTAATACTGGTTTTATTTTTTCAAGCTATGTTGTTATTTGTCATCATGACTTCAAGTGTTTGTTTATCTTGGAAATAGTATGGGGAAAAGTTCACAGTTCCTATCAATTTAAACACTGTATTTTCCCTCTGTTTTCTTATAAAGTCAGATTTTGAGGGGGGGCATAATGTTGAGCTCCTCTGGCCACAGACGCTTATCTTTCGTGATGGCGGCAGGAAAAGACTCCTCTGCTCGACAGCCTCCCTGTGTTCTGGAGACACCTCACTGGTCGCTATCTGGACCCAGGAGTATGCTGTCAGCCTCTAGATTCAGCAAAGCTCAGACCAGGTGCTGCTCAATAACTTTAGGACCACGGTCCCTGAAACAAGAAGGTTGTACCTCCTATTTCAGAACTAATTTATAATAAATTTCCAGACTGAACACAATACATCACAAACACTGAGTTCAGAGCGGTAGGCCAACTGTCAGCTTCATCTGAAATAATTTACACCAGTATACTCCTCCCTAATGGTTACTACGCCTCTGCAATTCCAGCATTATTTCTTTCTAGTCAATAAGATAGGTGTCAGTGTACTGTTTGGCAATTCCATGTAGTTTTACTTTCCTCCGACACCTTCTGTTCAGGTTGGAGCACTATGTAGGCTTTACCTCATGTTCGCTACTGAACCACACATATATACAGACATAAATTATCAATTTACATTTAATTTTCATTAAAAAGATATCAAATATTTCAAGCTTACCACAATTCATGGAATAATACACAGTTACGTTGACTGGCAATGAATATAGCACAATTTCGATCTGCCGATGTCCCAGGCTTTTATTTAGAAAAATATGCACTGGCGCTCAACGCACTGGTTCTTTAGTAAGTTTATTTGAAAATGTGGTGCTGACCTTGACGCCTCTGATTGACTATATAGGCGGGTCTAACCAATCGTGCCATGTTTACACAGCTTTTCAAAAAAAAAAGTACCCTTCCTTCCGTCTCCCCTAACAACAAAAGATAGTATTTATAGCCCGACTAATCGTGTTTAGCCTTACATTTACTTTCCGCCAATCAAATAGGAGGTAACATGGGGACCTATTTCCCGTACAATGGTGGTGTGAAAATCTGCCACTGAGCGATTCTGATTTTGGTGTTGTCTGACATCCCTCACTATTTCTTTTGGCTATAATTTGTTAATTCCTAGACTATTTGCGTAACGTTTAACATATTCTTTGTCAGCAAGTCCTAAGGAACCCAAATATATAAATTTAATGGGGCTAAGGGGCTGCGTTCAAAATATGCATTTTCTTCTACCTCCTGTTTCGAAGATGTGCTGTCTGGGTACTGTAATGTTTTCAAACGTAAACCAGTATAATGTCATGTTTCCTAATAAGCGTTTTGTAAGTTTTTAAAACCTAACTCTCGTATGGGTAGTGTTTTTTATCACTGTCGATTTGAAAAAAGCTAGTGCTTGTGGCCTTACACGCGTGTTAGGGGTGGCATTAATTGTGTATCGCGAGACTGTGGTAGTATTGCCTGCGTTCCGGCTTTCAGCCCCTCCCTTTCTTTCTATCCTTAGTCCATCTGTCTTTCGTTTATGGTAACTTAGTGTATAAAATGACATGAATGGAATATTAAATATAGGTCAGCTTGCGTATCTCAAGGTTTTTCTTAGAAAGGCAGTACACGTTTTATCGTAGAAAGCGGGTATTGAAGCAGTAGGCTTTTACTATCAACGTGAAACGTTACAATTTGCAGACGAAGGAGAAAACAAGGGGATTTCGAGTACAGTCATTGTGACAGCACTGTTCTTTACCATTCTTCTTTCCTTTTATTAAATTTATTTGTTAGGCTTTACATTTACTTTTTAATTTATATATGTGGATTAGAATTTCACACGACAAATTCTCCCACTTAAAACAGACGTTATATGTCAGTCTATAATTCTATATACACATAGAGAAATTTCTTATTATTCCTGGGGTTTAGGGTGATTCTCATCACACGGATGGCGGCTTAAAAAAATCCGCTCCCAGATTTGTTTTTCCACTTATATACTCTATGCTAAACTCAAATGGCTGCATCAATAATGACCAACGGAGTAATCTAGAATTCTCATGTCTAGCCTGTGCTAGAAACGACAAAGGTTTGTGATCCGTTTGCAACTTAAATGCCTTCCCATACAGATAAATATTGAATTTCTTTATCGCCCATATTACTGCAAGACATTCCTTTTCGCTAGTTGAGTAATTGGTTTCAGCTTTATTCAACTTTCTGCTAGCATATGCCACTGGGCTTAATTCCCCATCCAATGCATCTGATTTCTGTAGCAAAGTTGCACCTAACCCAATATTACTGGCATCTGTCCTTACTATGAATTCTTGACTTAAGTCAGGTAATTTCAAAATAGGTTTACTTGTGAGCTTTTCCTTCAATTCTTGGTAAGCCATTTCACATTGGGATGTCCATGTAATTCGATCTGGATTTCCCTTACGTGTCAAATCAGTTAACGGTGCACATATGGAATTAAAGTTTTTGATATACTTTTGGTAGAAACCACATAATGAGACAAAGGATCTCACGTCTTTCTTGGTTTGTGGTCTCGGGGCTTTCTTTAGTTTCTCTAAATTCTTGGGGTCAGGGGTCATGTTTCCCTGATAAACTGTGTGTCCCAAGAATTCCAGTTCTTTACATCCAACGCAACATTTGGTTGGTCGGGCTGTTAAATTCGCTTCCCTAAGTCGATTAAACAGCATGTTCAGAGAGTCAATGTGTTCCTCAAATGTTTCTGTTGCTATAAGGATATCATCCATGAAATTTGTGATACATGAATTATTTAGAGGGTCCAATAATTTTCTCATCATTCTAGAGAAGACACTAGGTGCATTGTTCAATCCAAATGGCAATCAATTAAACTCATAGTGTCCTTCTGAGGTACTAAAAGCTAGGTATGGTCTAACCTCAGGCTTTACTGGAATCTGATAGTATCCTTTACTCAGATCCACTTTTGAGAAATATTTAGCTTTATTTAGTCTGGCAAACAACTGATTTGTATCCGGCAATGGATCCACCTGTCCATCTGTAATAGCATTCAGTCTCCTGTAATCTATACAGAGTCTATGTTCTCCAGAGGGCTTCCTTAAGAGTACAACACGGAACTATACGAAGATTCACTGTGTGAAATAATTCCTTCCTTCAACAAATAGTCTATCTCTTCCTTCAAAGCTTTCTCCTTAGCAAAAGGAATCGAATAGGGTTTCATACAGACAGGTGTGGGGTCTATCAGCTTCATATCATATTCCAATAGGTTTGTATGCCCTGGTCGGTCTGTTAACACCTCTGTATGATTATCTAGAACCTGTTGCACTCTCTCTTTCTGAGTTTTCGTTAAATGTGTACTGATTTTCACCTGTGCCGCTGTCTCACAGGGGTGTAATGGATATTCAAATGATGAAAGTGGTTCCTTTTTCATCTCCATGGCAATGGACAAGGTCAACAAGTGTGTCTCTTCCTGATGTTCTCTTTCCAAATATTTCTTCAGGAGATTCACATGATAGATTTTTTCTTTCCCCTTCTTATCTATCTTATAATTGGTTCTAGACACCTTCTCTAGAACTGTATATGGACCTTGCCATCCAATTTGTAACTTATTCTGACTACCGGGGAGAAGAAGCAGTACCTTCTCTCCCACAGCCAAATCTCTGTCTTTAGCTTTCCTGTTATAATAGGCAGCATGTTTCTTCCTGGCTTGTTTCAAATTTTCATTGGCAAGTTTCCAGCCAGTTTTTAAACGAGTGGTCAGCTCATTCACATATTGGTATGAGGATGTAATATTTTCCTCTGCTTTTTCATCAGTCCACGTTCTTAACAGAGCTACATATGGACCTTTAATTTTGTGGACCTATTTGTCCATGCACCGGTATGGTCTCTTCCACTCGAAGCTCTATAGTGATGATTTTTCTTCCCAGAATTATCATGCACAAAACGACCGCTACCAATTTTTCTTTTGGGGCTTTCTCCCCACTTAAATTCTTGATGAGAGATTTCCTCTCTACATCCTCTTCCTCCAGTTTGTTTAAGTCCGATTGAGGGATTTTCGGCTTATCCTGGGGTAAGACATCTTTTTGCACTCTCCGCATAGTGGCCATTGTAAAACAGTTAATTGAAGCTTGTCCGTGAAAAGGGGCTTCCCATTCCATTTGGTCCACTTTATCAAATTTATATTTCTTTTATTATCAGGCCTAATTTTGCCCCGTGGCGTGTCCAGGTCCTGATCAATGTTCCCACTTGTGGGTGTTCCCTCATGTGCTATGCTACACCTTTCTACAAAATTCTCAATGTCCCATCTTGCCTTGGGCCAATAATAATTGTGAGCCACCTTTTGGATGATGGTACCTATTTTTCATGGTCCCCATCTGGTTTCACATGTAGGCTCCTTATTAATTCTGCCCTATATCTTTTAGGAAGTACCAGCTGTCCCTGACCTTTGGATCTAGCTCCAGTCTTCCTATACATCAACTTGTTTTTCATGTAAAAATCTCCCTTGCCTGGAGTTGTATGACAAGTTGACAATTTCCTGAAACAAGGCTTGAGGGTCTTATCCCCAGCCTGTGCCTTCCTCATCTCTTCTGGAGTGGTATCTAACATAATATCCTCCTCCTTTCTTGAGGTCGACCTGACCTGAAGGGTGGCCATAACTATAGGGTTCCTTCTGCAACGGTCAGTGTCATGATTGTTCATCTTACAATTTTTACACCACCTTTTCCCTTGGTTGAAAGATTTTCTTTCATCATATTTCCTTTCATCGAATTGTGGGGTTTTATTTTTATTGTCATACCGTGGCCTATCAAACTGGTGCTTACCTTTGTTTTGATCTCTAGGATCAAATTTATTAAAGTTCTGTGGTGCCCTAAAATTTTCCACCTGTTTCTTTTTATTACCTGATACCTCTGCCTGAGCTGCTTGATACCTTTCAGCAACATTTAGCAACTCACCCAGCCTCTCTGCACCTTGTTCCATGAGAAACTTTCTCAGGTCTGGAGCCATGGACTCTCTTAATTGTTCTATAAGGACCATTTCCTTAAGATCTTGGGTTTTCCCCAGAGAAGTCCATTTCTCCAAGTATGTCTCTAACCGTGCAGAGAACTGGTGATAGGTTTCACCTGACAGTAGTTTAGCATTCCTAAATTTTTTTCTATAAAATTCTGCGTTCTTTTCATATCTTAACAAAAGAGCCTGCTTTAGCATGTCATAATTTTCCTGATCACCTCTGCTCATTTTGGCAAAAACTTCATAAGCTGCCCCACGAAGCCCTTGAGATAACTTTAAGCTCCACCTTTCTCTCTCTAACCCATATGTGGTAGCTAATAGTTCATATCTATTTAGATAGCTCTCAATATCATCGTCTTTCTCAACAAAATGATCTAAATGAAAATTCATAGCTGAGGTTGAGGCTCCCTGACTAGCAGTGGCATCAGAGGTAAAGGGACTGGCACCATTTTCAGGAGCATGGCCTTGAAACTCAAACTCCCTTAGTCGTAACTCATGTTCCCTTTGTAATCTCTTCTCCTTTTCTGCTTCCCTCTCTGCAGTCAATCTTCTTTCTTCTGCTTCCCTTTCTGCAGCTCGTCTTCTTTCCTCGGCTTCCAATGCTTTAGCCTCTTTGTCAGCCTCAATCTGCAACCTCTTAGCCTCAGCCTCAATCTGCAACCTCTTAGCCTCAGCCTCAATCTGCAACCTCTTAGTCTCAGCCTCTAATTTTCTTTCGGCCTCTTTTTCTAATCTTCTTTCTTCCCGTTCAATATATTTGTCACATTCAGCAGTGACATAAGCAATCATAATTTGCCCGTCCATTCCTAACTCTTTCGCAGTCTGTACAGCAGCAGATCGAAATTTGGCCAGGTCCGCCATTTTCTAACAGGTAAATTTATATAATGTCTAACTAAACAATACAATCTGATATTACTTATCCTAGGACACCACAGGCACTGAGAGCTCAACGTTATTTACTTTCACCCAAGGATACTTTTTTAATTTCTATTATTCCCAATATCTATAACAGGAGAAAGTTCAATATCCTGGAACGAGACCCCAATATATGTGGTAAAGTGGGATGTTATAAATATTTATAGGGGACTTAGTGTACTGACTGAGATCAGCTGTGAAGGTATCTGTATCTAATAGGTGTAGTGTTTTACAGATAACCTTACTTGCTACCACATTATACCTCAGTCAGAATTATTCTGGAATATTGTGATGACTACGTTAAATGTCTAGGGTATGTATATGATGAAGTGTAAGTCACAACAACAACAGACAGATAAACAATTTAATTTATTCCACCACACTTGACAACACTGTGACACTCACACACATTTAACACTCTATAAGACTATCTTAAATGAGTCACTGGTAAATTTTCAAATATATATGTATTAATTACTTTCACTAATATATATCCTGATTCAACTACAAAGTGAACCAGGAATCACAATCAAATGTAATCACAATTTATATGTACAGAATTTATAAATATGAACATTGTAGTGACATATTTTATTAATATTATCCTATGTGTGTCAGTTGTGTAGTAGTACTATGAGGTAATACTGGTTTTGTTTTTCAAGCTATGTTGTTATTTGTCATCATGACTTCAAGTGTTTGTTTATCTGGGAAATAGTATGGGGAAAAAGTTCACAGTTCCTGTCAATTTAAACAAGGTATTGTCCCTCTTTTTTTATTAAAATGTCAATTTTTGAGGGGACACATAATGTTGAGCTCCACTGGCCACAGAGGCTTAACTTTCGTGATGGCGGCAGGAAAAGACTCCTCTGCTCGATTGCTCCCCTGTGTTCTGGAGACACCTCACTAGTCGCTATCTGGACCCAGGAGTATGCTGTCAGCCTCCAGATTCAGCAAAGCTCAGACCAGGTGCTGCTCAATAACTTTAGGACCACAGTCCCTGAAACAAGAAGGTTGTACCTCCTATTTCAGAACTAATTTATAATCTATTTCCAGACTGAACACAATACATAACAAACACTGAGTTCAGAGCGGTAGGCCAACTGCTATCTTCATCTGAAACAATTTACATCAGTATACTCCTCCCTAATGGTTACTACGCCTCTGCAATTCCAGCATTATTTCTTTCTAGTCAATAAGATAGGTGTCAGTGTACTGTTTGGCAATTCCATGTAGTTTTACTTTCCTCCGACACCTTCTGTTCAGGTTGGAGCACTATATAGGCCTTGCCTCATGTTCGCTACTGAACCACACACATATACAGACATAAATTATCAATTTACATTCAATTTTCATTAAAAAGATATTGAATATATCAAGCTTACCACAATTCATGGAATAATACACAGTTACGTTGACTGGCAATGAATATAGCACAATTTCGATCTGCCGATGTCCAAGGCTTTTATTTAGAAAAATATGCACTGGCGCTCAACGCACTGGTTCTTTAGTAAGTTTATTTGAAAATGTGGTGCTGACCTGACGCCTCTGATTGACTATATTGGCGGGTCTAACCAATCGTGCCATGTTTACACAGCTTTTCAAAAAATGTACCCTTCCTTCCGTCTCCCCTAACAACAAAAGATAGTATTTATAGCCCGACTAATCGTGTTTAGCCTTACATTTACTTCTATCCAATCAAATAGGATTTAACATGGGGACCTATTTCCCGTACAATGGTGGTGTCCAAATCTGCCACTGAGCGATTCTGATTTTGGGGTTGTCTGACACCCTCACTATTTCTTTTGGCTATAATTTGTTAATTCCTAGACTATTTGCGTAACGTTTAACATATTCTTTGTCAGCAAGTCCTAAGGAACCCAAATATATAAATTTAAAGGAGCTAAGTGGCTGCGTTCAAAATATGCATTTTCTTCTAGGATAGTCGTGCTGTTGTTTTTTTTTATTTTTTATGTTTAGAACCGCCACCTGTCCTGCTGTACTGTCAGACTAATGTCAGGATTTTAGACATAAAACAGTAGAATGTCATGTTTCCTAATAAGCGTTTTGTAAGTTTTTAAAACCTAACTCTCGTATGGGTAGTGTTTTTGTATCACTGTCGATTTGAAAAAAGCTAGTGCTTGTGGCCTTACACGCGTGATGGTAGTAATTGTATAGCGAGACGCGTGTTTAGTGTTGTATGCGTCCCGGCTTTCAGCCCTCCCTTTCTTTCTATCCTAAGTCCATCTGTCTTTCGTTTATGGTAACTTAGTGTATAAAATGACATGAATGGAATATTAAATATAGGTCAGCTTGCGTATCTCAAGGTTTTCTTTAGAAAGGCAGTACACGTTTTATTGAAGAAAGCGTGTAGTGATGCAGTAGGCTTTTACTATCAACGTGAAACGTTACAATTTGTAGACGAAGTAGAAAACAAGGGGGATTTCGAGTACAGTCATTGTGACAGCACTGTTCTTTACCATTCTTCTTTCCGTTTATTGAAGTTATTTGTTAGGCTTTACATTTACTTTTTAATTTATATATGTGGATTAGAATTTCACACGACACCATCCAGTAGAACTTTTCCTTTAACATAACAAAAACCAGAACAATCAGCTTCACCTTCCAGCGATTACGGGACTGTACTAACACATAAACCTGATAATCTGGGGCTGGACACAGAAGACCTGCGACGATTTTTTAATTGATGTTTTTCTGTATTTCTATGGAGTGCCAGGTTCTACGATCGGTAAGTGTGTGTGAACAAATGTGTGATGGCCATCAAGAGCGTGCATGAATGACAGGAGATTTATTGTTGCAAACTATTTGCTAATTTACCTACCTGGTAAATACTGTCACTGTATTCCCTACATTGTTCCTTTAAGTGGGATTTTTTTGTTAACTCTTCTCTCCCCCCCCCCCCTCTTTTTTCATTTGCTTAGTAAAGAGAAGAACAAATTGAGAAATAACAGGAGTTTTTCTTCTACCCATACATAATATTGTAACACCTCTTTTCAGAGTAATTAAGTTTACTGTTGGGTTACATCATCTATTTTTTTATAATTACCTATCTTTAGACTGGGTTTATCTCTATCTATTTCAAGAGGGAAGGGCGTAGTGGATACCACTCTTCATAAACCCCTCCCCACCTTGTTATTTGTATTTTCTGTACCTATGATATTTTGCATGTAAACAAATGATACATGTTGTGACTGATTTTAAATGAAAATAAACACGTAAACTTATTTAGTACTGTGGTGGAATACCATAGCCTAATTTACCCATATCTGTTTAATGTAGTCTGTATTCACGTAACGTCCGTGTGTTTGAAGCATCAAATTGGTGTGAGCGCATATGTGTTTGGAAACTGGCAAATAATCCTTTAGCCAGGAGAGTTTAAGGAGTAGATTGAGAGAAACAGATTGTAGTAAAAAGGTCTGTCCTTACTCTCCCCAGCACTCTGTGAAACAACTATTTACTTTTTAACCCTTATTCTCACTGAACCTTCACCATCATTTTCCACTCTAAACGGGATCACTATTTACAATAACTCTTTCTCTCAAAATAAATTTACGACAGTACGTATTCCGTCAATACTCAATGATGAATCAGTGCAGTTATAAGTTAGTTTAAAATACACTCGACTGATTATTAGCAGTTTAATTAAATTCATTTATAGCTGCGTGAGTTTAAGCTAGAAATTATAATTTATTTTGCTATCCACTGAAACACGTCGATTAGATAATATAACAGACTTATAAATTAATTTCTTCTGCATAGAAATCTAACTAGAAAAATGAAATAAGCGGTTATCACTGAATCACTCAATTCTACTAGATATATATATTTACCTCCACACAGAACTACAGATTAATACCACGAACTAGAATCCTTCAATATAATGGTAGTCTAGAACTCGGCAAAATGTTGCCAAGAAACTCAGAACTTTGCAATATACAAGATATTTCCTAGCACGAGTGATCTGTCTACTGCAGATTTAGGAGGACTGAATGAAGTCAAGTTTCAGCTACTGGGTAGATATATGAAACAGACAAAAGATCCCACGTTATTTCGAAAAATCCGAAATAGCCTCCCCTTCTCGTCTAACACTTAGCAAAAACTCAGACGCCTGCCATAACCTGTCAATACGCGTCTTAACACCTCACGCTGAGAACTAGCCGTAGAAGCGTGAGTGTCATGGAAAAACGAGACGAATGTCTGCCATTCGGTCTCTCGAGAACGAATTTCTCACACTATTTCGTCTACGGCAAGGCCTGGCACCTTATGCAATAAAATGCGTTTCTAAATGAGAATAGAAACAGGCGAAAGTTGGAATGGGAAAGTAATATTTTGTCGCAAACGAACGAATGCGAAAAAAAACAGGAAAAGGATAAAAGAGCGATAATAAAGTAGAGGACACGGGTAGAAAAGAAAAGAATATAGAAAATTTATTGATCATAAATCTCTATGCGACACCCCCCACCACCACCACCATTCTCAATGCTCTTGCTTTAATACTACTGTAGCCATTTGTTTTACACATTGAGGCTGCCAACATACGCAACCTTGTGTTAATCTCTCTCACGGTTCTCTATTTCTTTCGTCTTATGTTATGTAATACAGATGTGACTTCTTTTCACATATTCCATCCTTTTTTAATAAATGTTCAGGATATTTGAACATGCGATAATGAAACACCATACAAACTGCACCTGTCATTTGGAAGTGAACTATTAACACAATTTGACATGAGCAGAACTGAATAGAACAAGACGTGCCTTGAACGTGTAATCTTCCACAGACAGCATCCGGTTAGACATGTCAAAAAACGATATTTGAGTATTGTGTATGAATATAAACTTGCGTAGTAACGATATATTTATTAAAAGTTGGATAAGATAGTTTAGCTAGCTGCCATTTGGAGGAGAGTAAAGATACAAATCCTGAGTTTTAGTTTTACAAAGGAGCGATGCAATAAAAATAAAAAAAGGCTATGTTTAACACAAATGTAAAAGCTGTCCTACTTGACCCCACGGAAACGTGGTATGTCACCAAAATTATCACGCCAATATTCATCAACACTGCCATCAATGGTACCTATACCTTGTAGCGGTATGGCGGCTTGCGTACCCTGACAATCCCCAGAGCTATGCCAGTGGGAGTTTTACTCCTGGTAGGTTCAACCAAGCTGGACTGGTCTGTGTGGGTAGGGGTCAGACAAAAGCTGGTACCCTGGTCCTCCAGGTTGGGGGTTTTAGCATAGGGCTGACACCCCTGTCTATGTAAAAAAAATAAGGAAGTTACGGAAACAACATCAAATGAACAAACTTTGCTGCGGGATGGACATTCGGAGTCTGTGGCTCGTATGACTGTCAGTGGTGAAAGCCGAAAGGAAGCCACTGACATGAAAACGGATGTCCTGACCGCAAAACAGGATACAAGAATAGGATTTTGGAATGTCAGGACAATGTACGAGACAGGTAAACTAAGACAGGTCACGGCAGAAATGAGAAACTATAGGTTACACATCCTGGGGATAAGCGAGAGCAGATGGACAGGGGCAGGAAAAGTTAAAACAGCAACAGGAGAAACAGTACTTTACTCTGGAAGAGAGGATGGACAGCACAGTGAAGGCGTAGCCATTATTCTACAGAAAGGGATAGAAAGGACATTACTGGAATGGAAACCCATCAACAACAGACTGATACGATTGAGATTGAGAGGGAGATTCACCAACACTACAATAATACAATGCTACGCACCAACGAATGATAGCGATGAGGAGGTCAAGGATGAATTCTATCAACAACTGCAGAAAGAAATGGAAGACACACCTAGATATGATCTTGTTATAGTAATGGGAGACCTCAATGCGAAAGTTGGTACACACAATACATATAATGAAAGAACAATGGGGAAATGCGGCAGCGGAATAGCAAACGAAAATGGGGATAAGCTAATAAGTTTCTGTAGCATTAACAACCTGGTCATTGGAGGAACACTTTTCCCACATAAGGAAATTCACAAGTTAACATGGGAATCACCAAATGGTCGGGACAGAAACCAGATAGACCACATCATGGTTAACGGTAGATGGAGACATGCATTACAAGATGTGAAGGTAAGAAGAGGTGCAGATGTGGGAAGCGATCACCATTTAGTAGTAGCAAAACTGAAAGTGAAACTAAGAAGGGCTGGACCAACTGTAACTACACAGAAAAGGTTTGACATCAGCAAATTGAAGGACCCCCTTACCAGAAAAGCTTTTGCGGCCGACATTAAGAAACGATATCAATTTGCCAAAAGCCAGGAAAAGACATTGACTGATGATATAGACCAGAATTTCAACACCATTTCAACAATATATAAGGAAAGCAGCAAATCATGCTTAGGATTCCAGGAAAGGAAGAAGCAAGACTGGATAACACCAGAAACACTAAACACCATAAAGATGAGAAAGGAAATGAAAAGAAAGAAAACAGAAGCGAAGTCCCCCAGGTTAAAGCAACTATATAGCGAACAGTACAGTCAACTGGACAGGGAAGTTAAACGCCAAACCCGAGCCAACAAAAGGAATTTCCTAGACGATCTTGCAAAACAGGCAGAAGAGGCAGCACTGAGAAATGAACAAAGCACAGTATACAAAATAACTAAATTCATCAGCGGAAAACGAGGTGCAAACAATATTACATTAGTAAGAGATAAGCAAGGAAATCTCATCAAGACAGCAGAGGGACAGGAAACAAGATGGGCAGAGCACTTCAGAGAAACTCTGAACAAGGAAATACCAGAGACACAATTGAATGTTCCTGAGGCTGAAAACGATCTAGATGTAAATACAGACATTCCACGAAAAGAAGAAATCATCACAGCAATCAAAGGGTTAAAGAACGGTAAAGCTCCGGGCCATGATAACTTAAATGCAGAGCTATTTAAGACAGACCCTGAGCTAGCAGCAGAACTATTAGAACCACTATTTGCACAAGTCTGGAAAACGGGGACAACACCATCAGAGTGGAACAAAGGAATAATTGTCAAATTGCCCAAGAAGGGAGATCTTTCAGACTGCAATAATTGGAGAGGAATCACTCTTCTCTCAGTTCCCAGCAAAATACTAGGCAGGATAATTATACAGAGAATTTCAAAGGCAGTAGACTACAAACTGAGGAAAGAACAAGCAGGATTTAGAAAGAACAGAAGATGTGTAGACCATATATTCACTCTCAGGAACATTATAGAGCAGTGCTCAGAATGGCAAAGACAGCTTTACATAAATTTTGTTGATTTTGAAAAGGCTTTTGACAGCATACATAGGGACAGTTTATGGAAAATACTGAGGGCTTATGGAATTCCAAGCTGCATAGTGTCAATCATAAAAAGCCTCTATGCCAACTTTACGTGTAGTGTTGGGCAGAGCAACCTAACCTTCGAGGTGAAGACAGGAGTACGACAGGGATGCCCCTTATCAACCACTCTATTTTTAACAGTCATAGACTGGGTGATGCGCCAGACAACAGAGGGCAGTCCAAGAGGAATAAGATGGACTACATTTTCAACATTGGAAGATCTGGAATATGCAGATGACATTGCACTGCTGGCACATTCACATCAACACATCCAGGAAAAAACGGATAGACTTAATAAATTTAGCCAGCAGGTGGGCTTGAACATCAATTTAAAGAAGTCTGAGGTCATGACGCTCAATGTGAGCAACCCTGAGCCCATATCAGTAAGGAATCAGCAACTGGTACAGACAGATACCTTCACATACCTAGGAAGCATAGTAACACCAGACGGTGGGGCAGGCAAAGACATCAACATCAGAATGAATAAGGCAAGAACAGCCTTCTTTAGCCTAAATAACATCTGGAAGTCCTCCCAATACAGCACAAGCACAAAATTAAGATTATACCAGAGTTGCGTGCTTTCTGTGCTTCTCTATGGTGCGGAATGCTGGAGAGTCACAGAGAAGGAAATGTCAAAATTGTCCTCTTTTCACACAACATGCCTAAGAAAAATTCACCGAATCGTTTGGCCGAATACCATCACCAACCAAGATCTGCTTACTCGTAGCAAGCAAGAGGACATGCATACCATCATAGCTGGCAGACGCTGGAGCTGGGTTGGTCATGTCCTTAGAAGAGACCCCGATGCCATCACAAGAACAGCTATGCTTTGGACCCCTGAAGGAAAGCGAAAGAGAGGCCGACCAAAAACAACTTGACGGAGGAATGTGGAGGCTGAGATGCAAAGAATGAACCAGAGTTGGGGCACTGTACGAAGGATGGCCACCGACCGTGCAAAGTGGAATCAATTTGTTGTTGCCCTACAAGACGCCACTAGGCGTGATGGCCACTGACTGCTTTGACGGTCGGTGGTTAAGGATCGAAGAAGAAAGAAGATTCATCAACAGATGTCTCTGTCACAACCTTCAAGTCAAAAGGTTAGAGGTAATAACAAATACAGACTTGTAGAACAGAACTAGACAATCAGAAATGGAGCGGAGATTCTCGACAGAACATTGAGATGGGGCGGACATATCCACAGGAACCAACCAAATAGTTTAACCTGACATGTCCTTGATTGGAGCCCACAGTGAAAGAAGAGTGTGGAGATCAAGGAGAAAATGAACAAGAACAGCGAAAGAGGAAGCAGAGATAATATCGCGGACAATGCTGACAAAGATACGCCCAAAACTCAAATTGTTTGGAAGCAACAACTAAAATCTGTCACGTCCTAAATCTACGTACATGCGCTAGAGTGTCATGCTTTTAGTTAAGTTGTCCAGATTTAAGTTGTCTAGAGTTAAGTTGTCTAGAGCAGGGTTTCTCAACCTGTTTTTGTTCATGGCTCCCTGCTGAGCCTTATTTACCTCTGTGGCCCGTCTCATTCGCGGAACCTCCTATTTTTTCCCCCCTTATCCGAGAAGGCTAGGCATCCGATCTCACTACCCAGGAGACCAGGGGGGAATATGACATCATTAGGACCACTAGTTCTGAAAAAACGTCCATAAATTATATTACTTTACTGGGAATCGAACCCGGTTCCTTCAAAATTCGAGGCGGAGACCATACCTCTTAGCCACTCTGACCCCCCCCCCCCCCTCTCTCTCTCTCTCCCCGTAATTGATACTGAACAAGCAAAAGACAAGAAGAAGTGTCACATTATTAATATTTTTTGCACAGAATTGTATGGACTCTCATCGTCAGAATGTAGATGATCTGTTAGCAAAAGCCTTCATCAGCAGAAGATCAGGCTACAGATTTATGGTACGCCTGAGAGGATAAATAAATCTTGAGGAAAAATTGCAGGACGCTGACTAAAGCAACCCTCCTAGCTCTGCTACAAAAAGTGCTTCTCCCCACAACGCTTAAAGCAAAATTCAACATAGAAAATGAAATGAAGGCGAGTTTCTTATTTGAAATTAGTGGTACGCGAAATGAAATTTACAATGATTGTTGTGAAGGTATTATGCTGTTGGGACTACATCCTGCATCGAATATAAAGGGGCAGAAATAAAGAGATTTGGCCATCTCCTGAGAGTAGGGCCCGATCAACTACAACGGTAAAAAATCTGGTTTTAGGGCACGGGGATGAACAAGAGGAAGATGGATAGACACTATAAATAGAACCCCTACAGGAACAATAAGCTCACAATGGCCAGTGGGACCGACTTGTCTCTAGAATCAAAACGTCATCTCCCGACGTCGACTTAGTGGAAAGAATGGGCGTAAAAAGTAAAATGTCAAAGACAAGTGGTATACCTGAAGGTACAATTTGTTGTCTCACCTGAGATTTGTGCTTGTCCCCTTAACCACGATCTCCAGATATTGGAGGACTGCTTTGTCTACCACATTTTTCGTTTTGTAAACTCATTTCTCAGAAAGTGGAAGAGGGGGGAGAGGGGAGAAAGAGAGAGTCATGGTCGTACCTGAACAAGCCTCTACAGAATATACAGGTTTAGTACACCTTGCGCACACATCCTGGTTTGAAGGTAGATAGCAACGGGAACATAAAATCTACAAGAAGTGTATATTCGCTTTCTCAGGTAAGATTATCCAAGTCGACTCCTCGCGTTGACAACACTTGGAGTGGTTGGTCTGAGCGGGAACAACTGATTTTCTATCTATCAAGTTGTCGCAATAGGAAGCGCCAGTGAATTTCTTATATACTGTAAAAGCAAAAGTGTTAATAATCGTAATTGTTTTTAACGAGTTTGACAGTTATCAATTGTATAATTGTAGATTAGATCATTTAGAACTAGTATAGTTACATTTAATATGGCGCGTGTGAATCTGGTACTTGTTTTAAAAAGACTTTATTTGAACAGAATAGTCAAATACAAACAAACAATCACACTGTCTAGCCAAGTAAAAACTATTGTTATTGTAATTGGCTTATGGATCTTACAGCAAATTTATTTTGTTGACTTTTTAAAATATTATGTATAAATTAGAAAGTTGTAATCCGGCATTCACAAAGTTAACAAAATAAGGTTTAATGTGGTTACCATGCTGCCATCACCGGTGTCAATACCTTATCGAGGTATGGCGGCTTGCGTACCCTGATTACCCCCAGAGCTATGCCAGCGGGAGTTTTACTCCTGGAAGGTTCTACCAAGCTGGACAGGTTTGCGCGGGCAGGGGTCAGACGAAAGCAGACACCCTGGTCCTCCAGGTTGGGGGTTTTAGCATAGGGCTGACGCCCCTGTCTATGTAAAAAAAAGTTGAAGTTACGGAAACAACAACGAATAAACACACTTTGCTGTGGGACGGACATCCGGAGTCTGAGGCTCGTATGACTGTCAGTGGTGAAAGCCGAAAGGAAGCCACTGACATGAGAACGGACGTCCTGACCGCAAAACATGATACAAGAATAGGATTTTGGAATGTCAGGACAATGAATGAGACGGGTAAACTAAAACAGGTCACGGCAGAAATGAGAAACTGTAGGTTACACATTCTAGGGATAAGCGAGAGCAGAGGGACAGGGGCAGGAAAAGTTAAAACAGCAACAGGAGAAACAGTACTTTACTCTGGAAGAGAGGATGGACAGCACAATGAAGGTGTAGCCATTATTCTACAGAAAGGAATAGAAAGGACATTACTGGAATGGAAACCCATCAACAACAGACTGATAAGATTAAGATTGAGAGGTAGATTCACCAATACTACAATAATACAATGCTACGCACCAACGAATGACAGCGATGAAGAGGTCAAGTATGAATTCTATCAACAACTGCAGAAAGAAATGGAAGACACACCTAGATATGATCTTATTATAATAATGGGAGACCTGAATGCGAAATTTGGTACACACAATACATATAATGAAAGAGTAATGGGGAAATGCGGCAGTGGAACAGCAAACGAAAATGGGGATAAATTAATACGTTTCTGTAGTATTAACAACATGGTCATTGGAGGAACACTTTTCCCACATAAAGAAATCCACAAATTAACATGGGAATCACCAAATGGTCGGGACAGAAACCAGATAGACCACAGCATGATTAACGGTAGATGGAGACATGCATTACAAGATGTGAAGGTAAGAAGAGGTGCAGATGTGGGAAGTGATCACCATTTAGTAGTAGCAAAACTGAAAGTGAAACTAAGAAGGGCTGAACCAACTGTAACTACACAGAAAAGGTTTGATATCAGCAAATTGAAGAACCCCCTTACCAGAAAAGCTTTTGCGGCTGACAAAGAAACGATATCCATTTGCCAAAAGTCAGGAAAAGACATTGACCAGAAATTCAACACCATTTTCAACAATATATAAGGAAAGCAGCAAATCATGCTTGGGATTCCAGGAAAGGAAGAAGCAAGACTGGATAACACCAGAAACATTAAACACCATAACACTGAGAAAGGAAATGAAAAGAAAGAAAACAGAAGCGAAGTCTCCCAGGTTAAAGCAACTAAATAGTGAACAGTACAGTCAGCTGGACAAGGAAGTTAAACGCCAAAACCGAGCCAACAAAAGGAATTTCCTAGACGATCTTGCAAGACAGGCAGAGGAGGCAGCACTGAGAAATGAACAAAGCACAGTATACAAAATAACTAAATTCATCAGCGGAAAACGAGGTGCAAACAATATCACATTAGTAAGAGATAAGCAAGGAAATTTCATCACGACAGCAGAGGGACAGGAAACAAGATGGGCAGAGCACTTCAGAGAAACTCTGAACAAGGAACCACCAGAGACACAATTGAACGTTCCTGATGCTGAAAACGATCTAGATGTAAATACAGACATTCCACGAAAAGAAGAAATCGTCACAGAAAACAAAGGGTTAAAGAACGGAAAAGCTCCTGGCCATGATAACTTAAATGCAGAGCTATTTAAGACAGACCCTGAGCTAGCAGCAGAACTATTAGAACCACAATTTGCACACAAGTCTGGAAAACGGGGACAACACCATCAGAGCGGAAGAAAGGAATAATTGTCAAATTGCACAAGAAGGGAGATTTTGCAGACTGCAATAATTGGAGAGGAATCACTCTTCTCTCAGTTCCCAGCAAAATACTAGGCAGGATAATTATACAGAGAATTTCAAAAGCAGTAGACCACAAACTGAGGAAAGAACAAGCAGGATTTAGAAAGAACAGAAGATCAGAAGATTTGTAGATCATATATTCACTCTCAGGAACATTATAGAGCAGTGCTCATAATGGCAAAGACAGCTGTACATTAATTTCGTTGATTTTGAAAAGGCTTTTGACAGCATACATAGGGACAGTTTATGAAAAATACTGAGGGCTTATGGAATTCCAAGCATCATAGTGTCAATCATAAAAAGCCTCTATGCCAACTTTACGTGTAGTGTTGAACAGAGCAACCTAACCTTTGAGGTGAAGACAGGAGTACGACAGGGATGCCCCTTATCAACCACTCTATTTTTAACAGTCATAGACTGGGTGATGCGCCAGACAACAGAGGGCAGTCCAAGAGGAATAAGATGAACTACATTTTCTACATTGGAAGATCTGGAATATGCAGATGACATTGTACTACTAGCACATTCACATCAACACATCCAGGAAAAAACGGATAGACTTAATAAGTTTAGCCAACAGGTGGGCTTGAACATCAATTTAAAGAAGTCAGAGGTCATGACCCTCAATGTGAGCAACCCTGAGCCCATATCAGTAAGGAATCAGCAACTGGTACAGACAGAAACCTTCACATACCTAGGATGCATAGTAACACCAGACGGCGGGGCAGGCAAAGACATCAACATCAGAATGAATAAGACAAGAACAGTCTTTTTTAGCCTAAACAATATCTGGAAGTCCTCTCAATACAGCACAAGCACAAAATTAAGATTATATCAGAGCTGTGTGCTTTCTGTGCTTCTCTATGGTGCGGAATGCTGGAGAGTTACAGAGAAGGAAATGTCGAAATTGTCCTCTTTTCACACAACATGCCTAAGAAAAATTCACCGAATCGTTTGGCCGAATACCATCACCAACCAAGATCTGCTTACTCGGAGCAAGCAAGAGGACATGCACACCATCATAGCTGGCAGACGCTGGAACTGGGTTGGCCATGTCCTCAGAAGAGATCCCGATGCAATCACAAGAACAGCTATGCTTTGGACCCCTGAAGGAAAACGAAAGAGAGGCCGACCAAAAACAAGCTGGCGGAGGACTGTGGAGGCTGAAATGCAAAGAATGAACCAGAGTTGGTGCACTGTACAAAGGATGGCCGCCGACCGAGCAAAGTGGAATCAATTTGTTGTTGCCCTACAAGACGCCACTAGGCGTGATGGCCACTGACTGCTTTGACGGTCGGCTGCTAAGGATCAAAGAAGTAGAAGAAGAAGTGGTTCCCATGGAAACCTCTCACCAAACTATCACGTGACTTTAAAAAACATCTATTTTTATTTATTTATTATTATTTGTTTTTTGTAGTGAAATATCGAAAAATTCTCTCTGTTTAGTTTTTGCTGGGTTGGGAGGGGGATTGGAGGAAACGTAGAAAGAAGAGAACACATTCTACTCCAGGCATGTCGTAACAGGCAGCTCATGTGATAATGTGCAAATGGCTGGTAACCTCATTATGTAATACAAAGTGCTGCAGCCAGCACCACTGCCGAGCAATGGCTCATGAACGGGTGAAACTGCAGCTCCATGCTCCTTAGGGGACGTGCAAGAACAATTATGGCAATGATAGAAAATTTGGCTAACAAAGAAATACAATGATAGAAAATTTGGCTAACAAAGAAATACAATGATAGAAAATTTGGCTAACAAAGAAATACAATGATAGAAAATTTGGCTAACAAAGAAATACAATGATAGAAAATTTGGCTAACAAAGAAATACAATGATAGAAAATTTGGCTAACAAAGAAATACAATGATAGAAAATTTGGCTAACAAAGAAATACAATTATAGAAAATTTGGCTAACAAAGAAATACAATTATAGAAAATTTGGCTAACAAAGAAATACAATTATAGAAAATTTGGCTAACAAAGAAATACAATTATAGAAAATTTGGCTAACAAAGAAATACAATGATAGAAAATTTGGCTAACAAAGAAATACAATGATAGAAAATTTGGCTAACAAAGAAATACAATGATAGAAAATTTGGCTAACAAAGAAATACAATGATAGAAAATTTGGCTAACAAAGAAATACAATGATAGAAAATTTGGCTAACAAAGAAATACAATGATAGAAAATTTGGCTAACAAAGAAATACAATGATAGAAAATTTGGCTAACAAAGAAATACAATTATAGAAAATTTGGCTAACAAAGAAATGAACTAGACCTATATGTAAATAGAAAGAAACAGTTTAAAGCTATTTGTGAACGTGGATGGAGACACATCTTCTTCTGATTGTCCCCAATGGAGCACGGAGCCACCAGGCTAGCTGGTCACCTGGCAGACAGTCTGCATTAAAGCTTGCATGTACTCTTCCAATTGTGTTTCCTGTAGCAATTAGTTTTTATATGATGAGGTTGCCATATTCGTGCACAACCTCATTTTAGTCTCCACTTACGACATGCTGGAGGACAAATAGGCCTATTCTTTGTTGCTTACTTAGTCGTTCATCTTCTACCGTGATGTGTAGAGGTTTGTAAGAGAGAGCGCCATACTATCCTATCGGCTGTCTTATTCCTGTCCTTTTCTGTTTTTCTCTCCAAACTCTCGCGAGAACTAAGGTGATAGATATGCTACAACAATGAATTTTCTTTCTCTTTTTCTCTCATTACAATCATGCAATCATTACGCTTTAGAAAACTTTAGAAAACTTTAGAAAACTTTAGAAAACTTTAGAAAACTTTAGAAAACTTTTGAAAACTTACAGAATTCGTTTAAGTGTAAGACGGAACTTACAATAGGCAAGTAAAGTGTTGGGAAGCCAAGAAATATGCGTGTTTACGTGCGAGTACAGATGTGTAGGTTATTATTTCAGACACGCGTAATTAATTTAGTTAAAATAACTGTACACAAGTTAGAATTGTGCAATGATTGTTGGATAGCTCAGAACATTTCCTTCAAACAGAGTTAGACCGCAACAATGTACCGCCTTCGCTAACCAGGGAGTTAGGTGTTGTTATTTAGGAAGAGACAGCTGCCATAAACACAGGAAAGCTTGAATGTTGTAAGAATTTGTAACGAACTCGGTCCCTTAATATTTGTTCTCCTCAATCAAAGGCTGATTGATGGACTTACTTTTGGGAGATCTCTCCTTTTCCAGGGTCGCGCTTCTTATCCTTTTCAGGATTAGTTCTTTTCAGGATTAGTCCTTTTCAGGATTAGTCCTTTTCAGGATTAGTCCTTTTCACAGGAGCGTCCAATTTGCAGAGTAGTTAGAGCGCGTGCTATTCCCGGCAACGTTACCAGACTCCAGGGTTCAAACCCTGATAGTTTCAGACTCTGTCCAGTTGTAAATGGGTACCTGACTCCGCTCTTGAACTGGGGAATTCAATGCAGCGAGAAATTGGAAATGGTCAATCCAGCTCATAAAAGCTGGATGTAGTACCAGGAAATCTCTATCACTTCATTACCCTACGTCAGCAGTATCTGCGATGTGATACATTTACCTTCACTTTGTCCACTGTCACTGCTTCATCATGATAACTGACAGACACTAGTGGTTCTTGTCAGGGTTTGCTGTTTGTCAACACTATGCTGAAGCTCAGGCACTATGTTCTCTTTTTTTTTTATTCCGACTGTCAGTTGCACTCTGATATAACTAAAGGACTTCTGTCTATAGTTGAAAGATTCGTGCCTCCCCACAATACGGCAAAGAAAAAATATTCATACTTCAGGCTCAGAATTAAAAATTTATTATTTATTAGAAATAAATGTGATTAACTATTTGTGTCACCGAGAAAATGTTTATGTGGTAGCATAATTTAGACGAGGTAGTGTCTTGATGAACTGCGTTATGTGATCGAGAAAAATAAGTGTATGACAACACTGTGACTGAATTATGTTGTATAAATGTCTTGAAGAAATAACTCAAAGGCGTTTATACCAGGATTCGATCATTAATATTCTTTTTTACCACGACTAAAGTACAGTAACACGGACTATCCTAATCTGACTCATCAGAATTACCAAAATAATTCCCGGAGTTCAAATAAAAAAATGTATAAAGGTAATCTATCGCGTAGAATCCTGTTTGTGATTGCTGGCTGTTGATATAAATAAGCCCGCCTCTTATTTATTTCCAACCCTCTCGGATGTCAATTAAGTCATATTAGAATGTTAGAAACCAGATAAACAAAATAATTAGTTCTATTTGACATAGTGCCTGATAAGTCACTTCATGATAACTTTACCTGTGTTCCCAGTTTTAGCGATATACGAATTTAAGTTACCATAAACGTTGGCTCCGAACTGTTTCAAGAAAATCTCCTCTATGGTTATATTTCTTACATAACGGCGTAACAATCAAATTGAATAGGGAACGTTTTCTCTCCCTGTTTTAACATAATTTAGTACAGGTATTTAAACAGTGTCCTAAATGAACCACAAACATTTTGCACACAGACAGCTAAGTATTCAGCTTTAACTTGAATAGTCCCCATCAATCAACAGGTCATTAAACAAGATCTCAACACTGCCACAAAATCTCGCTTTCCTTGTGTAGTCGCAGTTAAGGCAAGCTTTTAACGTAGCAAACAACCAAGGAGACCAGGTTTTAAAGGGTTTTCAACCCAATTTTTTGTTCCAAGAAGTTGGCAGTTGGAATCTTGTAGCCAGGACTATTGAACTAAGTGAGATCCACAATGGCGCATCAAAGTGGAACCTACTCGCTTTGGAAAACGGACAAGCCTCCACTGGATTCGGTGAGTAAATTAACAAATTACTGTTTGTTGTCTCATTTGTATTTGCCAGAATGTATATATACAGGATGTTTCAAAATCATGTATACACACTTTGAATGCCGAAAATTTTATTATAATTTGAGAAAGAATTATGGCATTTTCAAATTTAATTAAAGTCACAAATGTTCAGAGTGTTGACAATCTACAACAGTGCATTGCTCACAGCGATCAGCAGCCGACAGCAATTCTGTATTGTTACTTAATGAATAGGGAAACAAGCTGTTTTAATTTGATATATCTGGTCCCTCACTGAGCGCGTTTTGAGATGAGCACAAACTTCTATAAAAATACTTCACGAGTTATAATCTAATGGCATTATTCATTTGCATCTAGCATTGTTCCGCTCTAATCTTGCAAAATAGCACAATTCAGTAATGTGGAACTGATGACAAGATCACTAATGTGGAACTGATGACAAGATCACTAATGTGGAACTGATGACAAGATCACTAATGTGGAACTGATGACAAGATCACTAATGTGGAACTGATGACAAGATCACTAATGTGGAACTGATGACAAGATCACTAATGTGGAACTGATGACAAGATCACTGATGTGGAACTGATGACAAGATCACTGATGTGGAACTGATAACAATATCACTGACGTGGAACTGATGACAAGAACTAGACAAGTGTGGCAGGATCAAGAGAAGTCAGTGGAGATAGATAGGACACACATTGAGGAAGTGGAGATAGATAGGACACACATTGAGGGAGTGGAGATAGATAGGACACACATTGAGGGAGTGGAGATAGATAGGACACACATTGAGGAAGTGGAGATGGATGTGGAGACACACATTGAGGAAACCTACTGAAAGCATTACAAGGACGTTCTTGTTCTGGAATCCACAAGGTAAGAGATGTAGAGGGAGACTAAAGAACACATGGAGAAGACAACTGTAGACAAACACGAGGGGATGAAGAAGATCTGGACAGACCTCGAGCAGACGGCACGTGACAGGAGAGACTTGGCAGACGTTTGTTTAAGACCTTGTCCTTCTTTGGGAGCGGGATGGTGATGAATGAATGAACGAATATCTATATCTGTATAAGTGTTTCTTTACATTCGTCTGTTTGCTTATAGTTCTCAAATATTAAGGTCCTTTAATGTTACTGTTATGTGGTAATGTTAACGGTTGTGGTGCTGCAGAAGTGTTTAAGGTAATGCTTGCGGTGAAGCTGATAGGGGGCTTAATAAACGATAGGGGGAGATTATTAATAATGAAATATAAACATTTGTGATCAGACGTGAATATAAGAGAATTTTTGTGACTTGGGAAAGAAATTGTGGATTGGATTAGTTAAAGGAAACAGAAATAAACAATGGCTGGAGAACATAAGACGTAAGAACAGAACAATATGTGAACAATTTTCGAATACAAAGAAATACAGATCTTTTGTAGTCAACTTTCAGAAAATGGTTAAACAATATGAAGATGAGGGTGATGATAATTGTGACAATTATTGTGAAGAAGATGAGGGTGATGATAATTGTGACGATTATTGTGAAGAAGATGGTATGATGATAATAGTGATGATAAGAGTGATGACGATGATGATGATAAGGCGATGATGATGATAATGAAGGTGATGCTGAGAATGATGATAACAGTGTCGATGATGAGTAGTTTGACACGGTACAAATTCTTGAAATAGTTGTGTACTACGAGCTGTTTATTCTAAATACTATGATTTTCTTTGTGTATTATTAAATGTTTCATCCTATCATTATCCTTAATGCGTTTAATCATATCTTTATTAATAATAATACGTTTAATCATATCTGATTTAATCATAATACGTTTAGTTCCATATAAATTCACCATACTGCATACAATTCCACTTGGGTGATTGAACAGTCACTTACTATTGTTATCTGTCCACTCTTACAGAGGTTTTCAAACTGTGCGTCGCGGCTCCCAGGGGCGTCGCGGCCCTCGGCTAAGGGCGTCGCGGTGGCTTGGGAAAAGTGTTCGGCTCGATATTATGAGCCAAGGTCCATCAATAAATATAGATCTTCATAGTATAGAGAGGAGCCGCGGTGATTTATGCACAGGTCAAGGGAGCCGCGGACCAAAAAAGTTTGAAAACCTCTGAACTATAATCTGTATCAAATAATCTACTAAATAAAGCGAGTCAACTGCCAGCTTATTAAATGAAATGCTATGTGTCAATCAACATTACGATTTCTTCTAACGTTGGTTTATTAGCAATTGTGAATGTATTTTATTCTGTTTACATTGCCTTTTGTTTAGACACTTGTCTCACGTATAAAAAAGAAATACAAGTGAATTATATACATACTTAAAAATAGCAAGTAACATTTCTATAGCCTTGGATTATACAGTGGCGGATCTAGAAATGATCCAAGGGAGGGGCGATACATCAGAATGATAAACCCCACACCCCCCCCCCCCCTCCCCCCACCCGCTCCTTATTTACACAAATGTTTAGACAATTAAAAAAAAAACCGAATTAATTGTGAAAACACGTGACAACCTTGTAGTGGTTTTTTATGTTATTGTATGGTTGTTATGTTACCTAGTGTACTGGATGAGGACAGCTGTGAAGGCTCCTGAGATAAAAGTTTATGTTAGTTACAGAAGGCCTTTCTGCTATCACTTACGACCTCAAACAGACCTATTCTACTATAATGAATGTTAGCTACGTTAAAAGTCTAGGGTACTGAAATGTAATGTGTAGGTAATAAAATACACAGGCACACACATGTAAATAATAAGTCTAATAATAATAATAATCTCTATAATACACTGAACTAACTCTGGCTGTTAAAGTTTAAGTTTGAAAATTTTTTTTTTAAATTTATTAGTCCTGAACCAATTGTTTCTTTTGGTCAGAACATATGAAATAATATGTATTTATCAATAAAATGCATATATATATTGCATAATCAAATGAAATTTTTGGTACATAGGTATATTATTACAATAGTTAATATTAATAATATCTACAATGTCTTGGGAAAAACTAGCACTGGATGTTTAGTTGGGATGTCGGCATCATGCCCACTCTATGGTTACAAAGTTCATGTTCTTGAAATATGGACTGATATTAGTGTTTATATAACAAGATTTTATTTCTTTAATGATAGTGGACACCGTTGATGAATCAACAGCAGGCCAGGTTTGCACTTAACTGGCCTGTGACGATGTAGTAAAGAATTCTTGTGCCCACTCCTCTCAGTAGCTGGAGTAAAATGTTAGACTGCACAGACACCCGCTCTTGTACTTCTACAAAAGCATCTGGCACAATCGTAGTGCCAGATCAGAAACGCTGAAACCAAAATTTGTGCCATGTGTCAACACTCTGTTTACTGCGCCACTCTTACACACAACACAGCAAAACAACATTACACAGATTGGGTCAGATCTCTCTGACCAACTTAGCACATCTCACCCAGCTGTTATCAAATAGTACCAGTTTCCCAAGACTGCATTGCATCCGAAATATGTTCAATAGTTTCCTCTTCCATTCAATAAGGTGGGTGATATGTTCCCACTGATCTCAATTATAGATCCGCCTTCCATAGTCTTAGATAGGTTTTCATATATTAGTAGTTGGTCTGTAGGCGCTGGACGGGTGCTGGGGGCCTAGAGCAGGCGCTCAGTTGGGTCGCGAGGTGATTTGAGGAGAGAGGATAGCTGGGATGGAATGGAAGAATAAAGATAATAATGTCTTATTGATAGCTTCCGAGTTTGAAGAAACTGCCTCTCCTCGGGAATTAGTGTACCAGAAATTTACTTAAAAGAGAATTCTAGCAACTAAACAGGATATTTTCGGACGATAAATTCTTCCTCGGGAATCCTAGAAAAGGACTGTGTAAAGCATACAAGGTTGAGAAAGAGATTTGGTGTCCAGCCACAATTAAAATATCCCGACCCAATAGAAGTTAATTGAATTATGGCTGACCCCCAGGGTGTAGATTATATTTAAAACAAAATACTACCCAAATAAAGTTAACAAGAAAAATAACAACAGACTCTGTTATGTAAAGTTGGATAAAAGGGTATAGAATCTTACATTTCTTATTATACATATAAATATGAAAAAAGAGTTTAGCTCTACTGTTTAAAAAAAAACAACTAGTTTGGTCATCACTTGGACCAGAGATCTTTTCTATGGTAGTGTTGCTGGTAGGTGTTAATACTCATCTCCTCAAGGACTGTAGTAGCTGCGGAGATGATTTTGGTTCGGACTCTCTTGGTTTGGTCTGCCCCAGCAGGTTGGTCTCATAACAGTTAATGGGTTCAGAGGATGTCAGAGTTTGCTTCCCTGGACTCAGTGCACATCACAGATAAGGATGGGGTAAGTCACCTCTGCTGAATGCCTCTTCTGTTTATGGGATGTGTGGTATGGTTACTGGGTGATAGGATATGGTTGGGTATGATAACCTATTTGATAGGGTATGGTGGGTAAGGGTAATCTTTGGTACCATGGACTTGTACCCTGGACCTGGTTTAGGTATCTGGTAACCGCAACCTGGTTTAGTACTGTGTAACCGCAACCTGGGGGAAGAAAAAATATTCAATTGATCGTGAGGAATCTACAATATTCTTATAAGACAAAGTTCCTGGCACTCTGACTACTATTTATCCATATTATTTCTGGTTATCCTTGCATACAGTGTACCATTTCCATTTTCTTTATAAGTCCAATTTATCGCTCATGGTGCTCCAATATTTAAAATGTGGATCCTTTCTATTCCTCTTATTCTGTACTGGAAATAAATCCTTATTAATTGTCTATGTACTATATCTGCGAATATTTATCAACAATATATCAACTAATCATTTATGGAACCATTAACACAAATGTCTAGACTTTACTAAAACATGAACAAAAACATGTCTTTTTACATATGTGCAAAATTTCGACACCAACTCTGCCTTCGCAGGTCGAGGGTTAGTCAGAGTTATGTGGTGCCTGTAACATCCGCTGACTACAGCCAGATGGGTGATTTATGGTACTTATAATTCAAAAATCTCATCCGTCAGTTATCTTAAGTGTGGGGCGGGGGTCTATTTCATGGTGTCCTTGACAAAGTTTGCTGCATTTCCAATCTAGGTATTCTTTTCTTATGTCATAATATCTCCATGATATATCTGTGACATGTCTGTCCTTGGGATAACATTATTTTTATCCAATATCCTCGGGGTGAGCAGATCTCAGTACGTCCAATTTCATCAATCATGTATTTTTTTTTTCTCTCCTGTAATTCTGGGTATGTTATGAGTATAGTACATTGTCAATTTATTTCAACTATCTTACAACATTCTGTAATTCGTGATAAGGAATAGTCATTTGTTATACAACAATGTTCATATTACAAAGGCAATGAGCAAAAATCAAAGAGATATCTCCTCCGAAAATGCGGATGTATCTCTATTTCTCCTACCTCTGGGCGTAGCGATTATTCAGTCATTATTTTTTTTCTCCATTATTTAATCTCGATTTTGTGTCCTTAGTACCTGTGGTTCCATGGGATTATCATAATCTATTTGTCTCTAGCTACTGATAATCACTTCAATAGTGACTTCAATTATGGTCCTCATATGTGCAATAATCTTCTGCTCTGAATTGTTCCATGTCCATGGTATTCATAAATTTTCCATTATATCCTTGTCTTATCTCGTAACCACGAAAGACTAAAATTATTCTTCCTCCAATGTTAATGTGGGGTATTTTGTGCATAAACATTACAGTAAAATCTCAGCTGTGACAACATAAAGTTTCACCCTAATAGGAAATTTCATCTTCATCATACATAAACAGTTGCTTCTTCATCTCCTGTGCCATCAGTGGTATCAAGTATGGGGTGTTCAAATCTGGGGCAGCATATACAAATGCATATACTCGTACAGTATCAACAGAATACTGTTGGGGTGTCATTCTGCATAATTGTTATGTGCAGATATTTTTTGAGAGGGGTATGACTGGCAGAGGCGGTGTGAACAAAGACTAGTTGTTCCCTCTGATATGTTGTGACTATTTTCTCTCTTTTCTTCTATGTCAGCTGCTAATGTCAGGGCAGTCAATGTTATATGGCATTGGGCTATCATCATATCATCAAAATGTGTGAGGGTGGCATATAAAGATATAACACATTCTATAAAAAAACATTCAATATGTTTTCTTTATATTTTTTTTTCTTTTATGTCTTTTGTCTTTCAGTTCTTTTCTTTTCTTTTTGATTTCTTTTTCTTTTCTCTTTTCCATTTCTTTTCTGTTTTCTTGTGATTTCTTTTCTCTTTTCTTGTGATTTCTTTTCTTTTCTGTTTTACATTTCATTTTCTTTTCTGTTTGTATCACAAGTACGAAAGAATGATAAAAATCAATTCACTAAACATTCTAGCTACTACCAATATTCCTAATAGTAAATCCTAACCAATAGGGCTGCAAGTAATAGTTTAGGTTAGAACAGAATGAATATTGTAGCAGTATCTGTTGTCAATAAGTGGCGAGGAAAGGGTACATCAAGGATCTCCTGATTACAACATGATTGTAATTCCAAGGAATGAATATGATTGGTATTGAAAAGATCACAAGTCTAGAATGTCGTCTCAATATAGTGGAAAGGAAAAATAGTAAGTTAAAGATGGTGTACTAGTGAGGTGAAGAAAATCTTACTATAGAGAGTCAAGGTTGGAATATGGAATCTGTTTTGGAGAATGTTTAAAATCTTGACAGTACTAATATACATCTGGGTCTAAAATAATAATGTACATTGGAAAAATAAATAATCCTGTGGAGAAAGATAGCATAACATGCAATACTAGTTTTGGGTATGAATTATATGCTGTTAACAGATGTCATAGTAGGAACAGTATGATTGATCAAGGTGATAGATATAAAGGAGTTTAGCATAATTGAGATCAAAGAAATATTAGTATGAGGTAAGAAAAAAAACTACTGGTGTGAAGTGCCTGCATGAAAATGCACTAAGATGCGAAGGTACAGAACTCTGGAGCTGCAAGGACAAGAAGTCTGGTGAATGAAGTGTGGAATATGATCAGTTTCAAAAGTAGAGATGAATGTTACAACAGAATAGTGTGAAAGGTGGGATTGTACATTAACATTCTCATCATTAAAAAAATGTCTGTAACTAAATAATGTCTGTAAACTCGTAACACCGTGTGTTATCAATTGTTTTGTCATTTTTATTTCACAAAACTATAATTAATATGTCTAATGAAAATCCTCCGTGGGCTGGTCTTGATTGTTCTCTGGGCATCAGTATTTTAAGGCTGGAAAAAAAAACGTTCTCAGTGAGGCTTTGACATCTTAGTCTGGAAGCAAGTCATTTGAACTGTCAAAAACTGAAAATAGAGTACATGGGAAAGTTAGAACATTTGTTAATCAATACGCGCACATCAGCGTAGACCGTGTTCGGAGTGGCGAACACATAAAACACCTGGGCGTGTTTTTCAGAACAGCTTCGAAAATTTTTCCATCATCTCCAGCATTGCGATTTCCCTACCGGTTAGGCGAGCATCATATTGGGTAGCAGTAGGCGACACTGCATTTGCTGATTGTTGGGGCTCTGAGGACATCAACGAATGCGGTGATGGCTCAACATCTTTTGATTGCGGTGATGGTTTCACTGTGGTTGGGGTTCGCATGGCTGGAACATCTGTTAGTTTTGAGGCAGGTATATGTTTCGCCTTGATTTTTCTTCTGACTTGGGTCTGTGGTATATTAACACTGTTTACAGTGGGCACAGTAATCTGCACACTGTTGTTTTTGACAAGTTGAGCTGAGGCTAATACTTCTCGGCTGGGCTTTGAAACATGATAGCGTTTCTTCAAAATTTTTCGTCTGATTTCATTTTGTGGCAATTTCATGCATTTAATGACAGGAGGTGAGTCATCTGACCCTGCTGTATAGGCGCGTTTGACACTGGAGCTGACTGGTATAAATAATGTGCTATCCGCATCACTGGTTTCAATAGAACTGGCTGTATCAATGTCTGTTTCTTGTTCATATAGTTCTACCATTTCTCTGTCATTTTGCTCGTTGGGGTCTGACAAAGCTGTGCCGGGGCCGACACTGTCTTCTCTCATGTCTTGTTCTGTTTCGTCTCCATAAAGATTGCTGGTATATGGTTCAACAATCTGCTTGGGTATAGTTTCTTCAGGATCTGATTGTTCTGAACGACCAATCTTGTTCTTGTGGTATAGCAGTGTTTGGTTTTCACTAGTTTTAAAACTGGAGCTGCCTGAATTTGGGGTGTGATAGGTATCAGCTGACGATTTATCACCGCGGGAGTAAGTTTGAGTGTGAATATAAGTTGCTTTGTTGTTGTCATCGTGTGACGTCTGTGGCCTGATTTCTTCGTTTCTAATGCGCAGGTCTCTGTCTTGTAGTCTATTACGTAATTCAAGTGGTGGGATGTCTTCTTCACTTTCTGACGAATTCCTTTGTTGTCTTGCTCGTTGTATTTCATCTGTAGGTGGTCTGGGTATGTGGTCGTCTTGGTAAAATTCAGAGTCTGTCGTCTCTGACTCTGATATGTCAGACGAATCTGTACTGGATGGATTATAATTTAGATTGGCCTTTCTGACTGGTCTTGTATTTGTCGTCAGAGGCGGAATGGGCCGGTGATTATCAATTTTGAGTTGTTTTACGTGAGCTTTTGTTTGGTGTTGTTTCTCTTCATTCCAGATAATGAAGTTTACAGGCGTAGTTTGTTTCATGATTTTGTAGCCATCCAACCATCGGTCATCGAATTTTGAACTGCGTACATGTTTCTTGTAGTATACTCTGTCTCCTATTTTGTACGTTGGTAGCTTGGCTGATTTATCATGTTGTTTCTGTTTCTTGTGAAATGCCTTCTGCGTATTTCTTTGTGCAATCTGGTGAGCTTTATACTTTTCTTGAAGGATTATTTCGACGGGGTCTTCTCCCATGTATTTTCGTTGTGGGCGAAGTAGGTTGTCTAACGGAAAGTTTGGTTCTCTTCCGTATAGCATGAAAATGGTGACATTCCTGTGGTATCGTTCACGTTTACTCGGATGGCTTCAAGAGCTTGGTTAATGTATAGGTCCCAGTATTGGTGGTTCCCCTTGATATATTTGCTAATAATATCATGTAGGGTGGCGTGCATGCGTTCATTTCTGCCATTTGCATTTGGGCAATAATAGTGGTTGTGTATGTTCGATATTCAGCTGGTGTAAGGTGGCTTTAAATGGGTTACCGATAAACTGTTTACCGTTGTCTGAAATGATTCGTTTTGGACAGCCATGCCTGGGAATGAATTCTTGTAAAAAAATTTGCGTGATGGACTGCGATGTGGCATCACTGAGTGGGTAACTTTCTGGCCAAACAGAGTATTGGTCAACTATGTGCAGGAGGTATTTGTTGCCTGATTGGGTGAGTGGGTAAGGACCTGATATGTCAATGCTTACTGTTTGCATGGGATAATGGGAAGGTTGCATTTCTTGAAGGGGAATTAAATGTGGCTTCATGTTCCGCAATTTACATGTTTTGCAGGTGGCTACGTATTCTGTAATGTCTTTGTAGAAGGTTTGCCAATAATACCTTTTCTTTATAACATCAATTGTTTTGTCTCTTCCCATGTGCCCGTTGTTATCATGAAACTGTAGCAATACTTCTGGGACTAGATGTGCTGGAATGACTTTTCTTAGTGTCCCTTCTTGTTTATGATCAATATAGTATAGAGCTCCATCCGTTGGGTGTACTGTAAAATCTTTACTTTTTGTTGGGTTTTCCTTCACGTATGTGAGCAGCTTGACAATTTCTGCATCTTTTGCTTGTTCTACTCTCATGTCAAACATATCTTGACTTTCTTCTTCTACTTGAGTGGCGGAATCTGAGGTACTTCTTCGACCTGATGAAGTAATTTCATTAATTTCTTTTGCATTATCGTCAATCTCTGAGGATGTGCCATCATTTTTGACTCTATTTGTTTTCACTTCAGTTTCATCATCATATTTAATCCTGGATAAGAGGTCTGCACAGGTGTTCATTTCGCCTGGGATATGTTCGATAGTGGTGTCGTAGGACTGCAAATTCATTGCCCATGTCTGTAACTTCTTTGGCTGTTCTTGTGTTTTGGTGAGCCAGTTAACCAGGGGCTGATGATCCGTTCGTATAAGGAGTTTGGTTCCTCTGACATAAAAGTCAAACTTTTGTACTGCATAGTGTATGGCGTATGCTTCTTTCTCAATGGTGGTCCAGTTTTTCTGTGTCTTCGATAGTGCGTGTGATAGGAATGCAATGGGTTTCTCATTGGGGATGTTTGGTAGGATGGGTATTTCATCTTCTAGTACTGGTTGGACCAAACAAGCACCAATTGCGTTATTCGAGGCATCGGTGTATAGTATCATGGGCTGAGAAATGTCTGGATGTCCAAGCAGTGGGATGGTGGTTAGGGCATTTTTAAGATACTCAAAGGATCTCTGGCAGTCTTCTGTCCATTTGAAACGTGCATACTTGCGGGTAAGGGCTATCAAAGGCTCTGCTGCTCTGGAGAAATTGATGATGTGGCGCCTATAGTAACCCACTGTACCGATAAATGAGCGTGTTTGTCTGACCGTCTTGGGGCTAGGCATTTCTCTTATGGCTTTGACTTTATCTTCATCAGGTCTGATGCCATGTCTATTGATGACAAAGCCTAAATATTTTGTTTCTGTCTTTAGAAACTCACACTTCGACAGTTTTAACTTTATTTGGTGATGCCTGAGTCTATCAAACACTGTTTCAACCTTGCGGAGGTGGTCTTCCATCGTGCCTGCGGTATGTATCAGGATATCGTCTATGTATGCCAGGGCAAATGGATGTAGACCCTTTAACACTTCATCCATGAGTGACATATATGTTGCTGGCGATCCTTTTAGACCAAATGGCATAACATTCCAACAAAAGCTTCCTATATGTGAACAGAATGTGGATTTCTGTTTTGCCTCAGGTGTCATGGGGATGCACCAAAAGCCTGACCTTGCATCAAGTGTGGTAAAGTAGGTAGACTTTCCTAACGTCGCAAGTAGATCGTCTATCCTGGGGAGGGGGTAGGAAATGACTTTTGTGATTTTGTTAAGGGCACGGTAGTCGCAGCAAAAGCGACTGGAGCCGTCTTTCTTTGTTACGATCACTATGGGTGAGGACCATTGGGAACGGGATCTTTCGATGATTCCTGCCTGTAGCATTTCATTTATAGACCTTTCCACTAGTTCTCTGTTTTTCAAGGGTGTATGATAGGGTTTCATATGTATTGGCTCCTCTGTGGTTGTTTGAATGTCCATTGTGACAGTGTTAGTTCTGCCTAATTCCATGTCATTGAGTGCGAATACATCCTGGTGCTTTTCTACAAACGTTTTCAAGCGTGGCTCATTATCTTCTGTGGCGTTCAGGGTTGCAAGTAACTGAGCTATTCTCTCTCTGTATTTATGATCTGCCACAATATTTCTGGTCTGTCTTGATGCCTCCGTTTCCTTCCCATAGTATTGGGGCATTTTTCTTGCATCTTGTGAAAACATCTGCTCCTGGTATGTGGTTTTCTTTTGGGTATTTCTTTGCCGTTCGCTGGGTTGTGCTTGGTATTGTCTCCTCTGCCATGTGCTGTGTGCATTTCCATTTGTCACTGCATTTACTGTATATACGTTTCTAGTATTATTTCTGGGGTAGTCGTTATTGTGCCATTGTTTCCGATTATTTCTGCCGTAACTGCGCTTATCCGCGTACGTTACTGTATTTCTTCCGTTTGTGCTATAGGGCTGTCTTCTTTCCCTGGGCGAAAATTTTTCATTCTTTCTGTTTCCAACTTTGCTGCTATAGTATCCTCCTGTGGTGGAGTCGTATAAGAATTCTTCCTTTTCTTCGGAACATTCAATTGGTTTTGGGACTTTATCATATCCACCTGTTTTTGAGTTATATTGATACTCCATGGGGCATGTATCTCTGTCTTGTCGCTTCGGATATCCTCCTGGCAAGACAATTTCTGTTTCTCTGTTTCTTTCTGATATACAGCACTTCATCTTTTCTCTTGGTGTGTTGGGGCGCAAAAATGAGTGATTATAGTCATTCTCATACCGTGGCTGCATTATTTCTTTCCTTCTTATACATGAACTGGATTGTTTCTGCGGTCTGGGTAGGGTATGCTGTGGTGTAACATAACTGTGACTGGTATCTCTGCCTTTTTCTGCATATGACCTATAACTGTTTACCTTTCGTGTACCATGGTTATTTGTACTGCGATTTCGTGCACTATGTCCAGTGGGAGTGGTTGAGACAATTTGTAAATGGTCTCTATTGGTTTTAGTTTGTCTTAACGTTGACGTATCCACTTGTGCTACGATTGTGCCTCTATTTATAGTGGTAGTTTTTCCTGACATATTCAATATCATGATGGGGAAATCTCTAGCCTTCGAGACTTCAGCGATTCCCTCTGTAATTTGCAAGAATGGGTCATCAATAATGCTTTCTTCTGCTAGGGGCTGTATTTGGATTGATTGCCCTGGTGTTATGTACTCAGAATTTTTTACTCTGCCTTTTGCTATGACTAGAGAGTTAGGGGCCACCGTTATGGGAGCTGTAAGTCTTACCAAGGACGCAATGTGGATATCGTCCTGGAGATCGATGTAAATGTTGTTGACTTTGATTTTCTGGAGGTCATAGTATATTCTAACTTTGTTTTTGTTAAAGAAATCCCTCCCTAGGATAAGATTTCTAGACATGTCTTTTGTAATGACAAATGGGTGTTCAAAATTTGTTTCACCTAAGGAAAATTTTAGCCATGCTGTCCCAACTGAATTTAGTCTTTGTCCCGTGACTGAAGCTAGGTGTGTTTTGGACGGTTGAAATCGTACTAAATGTTGGATCTTCTTGAACAGCTGGAACCTAATAAGACTAATGGATGCTCCTGTATCTACCAGTGCTCTATACTGCTGGCCTTGTATAGACATGATGCAGGAACTGGGGTCCGGATGTATTTTAGTTCCATCATTCAGCATTTCTTCATAATGTATTTTTCTGGATGGGTTCACTTGACAATCTCTGTTCTGTGTTGTTTCTTTTGTTTTGGACCATTTTCTATGATAGTCACCCTCACTAACGGTCCTGTTTAGTGAGTGGCACGTCCGTTTCCCTGACGCATGAGGGGTTGAGGTGTGCCTCTGGTGTACTGATTTCTGGTGTAATTATGTGGGGGTGGTGCGGGTTGTTGTGGTTGGTAACGTCCGTCTCTTCTGAATGGTGCATTATTGTAATTTGCCCTGCAGGACTTGTACCCATGTCCGAACCTACCGCATGTGAAGCATCCGTTTGGATTGACATTATTGACGTCGTTTTGCCTCTGTGTGGGGGGTCTATAATTGCGGGGCCTATCATCTTGTTGTCGTGGGCGAGTCCATTGCCTCCTGGCATGGTCAACTTCCATAGGCTCATGCTCATTATAGTCCCTATATTCTGGTCGGGGTTCCCTACCTACTCTTTGTTGGAACCTTCGGTGAAGATTTTCCTCCAGTATTGCTGCTTGGATTGTGTCAGCAATAGTCTTGGTGTCTTTTCTAATGAGATGCCTTCTGATATTTTCTACTCTAAGGCCATCGACAAATATCCCTACTAGCTGTATTTCTACGTCAGGTGTGGTAGGTATTTCTCCACAAAACGCTTCTTCTGCCATATTGAGGAATCTATCGCCATAAAGTTGTACTGATTCATCCCTTTCCTGTTTCATTTGTCTAAGGACTGACCAAGCGTGCATTCTGTCTATGATTTCTCCATATCTCTGGGTGAGCTCTTTTTTAAGGGACTCGTAGGTCTCTGTGGGGTACTGCTGGGACCTCCTTCTTAAAAAATCAGTCACCAAATGTTCGGAGCTTAACAGAGCGATTTTCTTTTTCTCATCATCAGTTATTGCCCCTGCTATTGACGCAAATTTTTCCATGTCAGACAACCATCTTCGGAATTTTTTCTTGTCTCCATCGAAGGGCTGAACAATGGATCTGACTTGAGTAAATTTCGCGTAGTTGTCATTTTTCTGTAGGGTATCAGTAATTTGCCGTAGCACTATCATTGTTGGTCCTTCCATATTTTGTTCGACCTGGGGCTGCAGTGGTTGTGCTTGAGCGGATCTGCTTTCCTGTTGCTGCTGCTGTTCTACCCCGAGCTGCTGGAAATTTGCCATTAGTTGGTCCATCTTTCGTTAATGCTTCTGCTCTTTTATAGAGGACTGGCACGGGCACCAAATAAGCAATGTGTGGCCGGGTAGGGAATTGGGGTTTGCTGTTTATTTCGAGAGTGTTAGATGTAGAACTAGCTAGTCTGCTAGAGTTGGAAATTACTCCCTTACAGTCTTACAGGTTCTTCCAGGTTCGGGGACTATCCTCTAAAGGTGTTGTATGAGTTGAAGCATTAACATATGACATGATAAGTTTCTCAGCAGCCATTCCTTCCTTTCTTTCAACTATATGTGTAGCGAAGGATTTTATAGACAATCTCCTTTTGTTTTGGTCTCAACGTGATTTTTATTCCAACATAAACATATTTACATGATGGCATAAAGATTTAGAGTGTGCATATTTCGTTCATCCACAAATGCACATTGCTTTCATTAACATAGCATGGGGAGGTTCATATCAGGTGAATCACCCTGATTCACTTCTTAGCTACTTGTTCCTTCAAATATTAGCTAGCGGTAAACGCATACTAGCAGATCCTCAGAGGATCGAACCATTCTCTCATTCCCTGAGGAGTTTCATTCTCTATCAAACTGTCAGTGTTTCTACCTAGGTATTCAAAGGACTGCATTCCACATCAAAGTATAACTTGCAGCCATTTTTACTGTGTGCTGCGGGGGCAAAAGCTATCTTGCTTTGAAATGAAAATGTTTTAGGTATTTGAAAAGGAAGCACTCTATTTACTGCTTTTCCTTGTGGGAAATCAATGCACAAATCAAACACTAAAACTGGGGAACAACTTCCTTAAAATAAATGAAAACCTCAAAAATCTGCAGCATAAGAAAAAATGCGTCTGTCTCTTAGACTTCAAAATCTGCAACTAACTTTTCAGCCGGGACTTGACACGCTTTCCTTCAGCTCAAAATCTAGGTCAGCGTTGCTTCTGCCCCTTATTCATCTCACGATTGGATAAAAAGAGTAATCCACGCTAACCTTCTCCCTATGGTCTGTTCCTATAATAATTTATGATTAAATTTTAACTAACTTCTGTCAACTAAGCTATGGTCTGTATTTGTTATAAAGGAAAGTTCCTAAAATGACGCATTCCCTGTCACAGTTGTCTTTCTTACACCATTTGCACCATCTCTTTCCTTGGTTAAACGGTTTTCTTTCATTATATTTTTGGTCATTGAACTGTGAGTTTCTATCACGATAATCATTTCGTGGCCTATCAAAGTTTGTCCTGCCTTTATTACCTTGTTCTCTGATATCAAATTTACTAAATTGCTGTGGAGCTTTAAAATTTTCTATGTGCTTCTTTTTAGTGCCACTTACCTCTGCCTGGGCTGCCTGATACCTCTCAGCGACATTTAAAACCTCCCCCAACCTCTCTACACCTTGTTCCATGAGAAATTTTCTCAGGTCTGGAGCCATGGACTCTCTTAATTGCTCTATCATGATCATCTCTTTAAGATCTTGGGTCTTCCCCAGAGCAGTCCATTTCTCCAAATAGGTTTCCAGTCTGGCAGAGAATTGGTGGTATGTCTCCCCAGACAACAGTTTGGCATTTCTAAACTTCTTACGATAAAATTCACCATTCTTTCATATCTCAATAACAAAGCCTGCTTTAGCATGTCATAATTGTCTTGGTCGTCTCTATTCATCTTAGCAAAAACTTCATAAGAAGTACCTCTAAGCCCTTGGGATAACTTAAGACTCCACCTCTCTCTCTAACCCATACGTAGTAGCTAATAGTTCGAATCTACTGAGGTACCCCTCGATGTCATCGTCTTTCTCAACAAAATGGTCTAAATGAAACCCCATAGCTGAGGTTGAGGCTCCCTGACTAGGCGTGGCATCTGAGGGAAAGGGGCTGGCACCATTTTCAGGAGCATGGCCTTGTAATTCCAGCTCCCTTAGTCGTAACTCGTGCTCCCTTTGCAATCTTCTATCTTCTGCTTCCCTTTCGGCAGTCAATCTCTTATCTTCTGCCTTCCTTTGCTGTCGTTTTTCTTCTGCCTCCCTTTGCTGTCGTTTTTCTTCTGCCTCTAATTGGAGCCTTTTAATCTCCCTATCTGCCTCCAATGCCTTAGCCTCTTTGTCAGCCTCAATCTGCAGCCTCTTAAGTTCTTTATCAGCCTCAATTTGTAACCTCTTCTCTTCAGCTAACCTCCTATCTTCCCTTTCAATATACTTGTCACATTCTGAAGTTACATACTGAATTAAAACTTGACCCTCCATGTTCATCTCCTTCGCCGTCAGCCCAGCAGCCGATCTAAATTTTGCTAGATCTGCCATACTCTAACACACAAATTAACAATGACTAAGGTAAAACCAAGTATATAATTACTAAGGTAATATATTAATTAATTAATTAATTACCACTGGCTGTGAAGATTCATCAACTTTTATTTTCCACTTTTTATTTTAAGGGACACTTTTAAATTTATTCCCTTATGCCCCCACTAGTTTAATTCCCGGACCAGGAGACCCTAATATCTTTGATAACTTTAATCCCGGACAAGACCCCAATATTTGTAGTGGTTTTTGATGTTATTGTATGGTTGTTATGTTACCTAGTGTACTGGATGAGGTCAGCTGTGAAGGCTCCTGAGATAAAAGTTTATGTGAGTTACAGAAGGCCTTTCTGCTACCACTTACGACCTCAAACAGACCTATTCTACTATAATGAATGTTAGCTACGTTAAAAGTCTAGGGTACTGAAATGTAATGTGTAGGTAATAAAATACACAGACACACACATGTAAATAATAAGTCTAATAATAATAATAATCTCTATAATACACTGAACTAACTCTGGCTGTTAAAGTTTAAGTTTGAAATTTTTTTTTTAAATTTATTAGTCCTGAACCAATTGTTTCTTTTGGTCAGAACATATGAAATAATATGTATTTATCAATAAAATGCATATATATATTGCATAATCAAATGAAATTTTTGGTACATAGGTATATTATTACAATAGTTAATATTAATAATATCTACAATGTCTTGGGAAAAACTAGCACTGGATGTTTAGTTGGGGTGGCGTCATCATGCCCAATCTATGGTTACAAAGTTCAGTGTCCTTGAAATATGGACTGATATTAGTGTTTATATAACAAGATTTTATTTCTTTAATGATAGTGGACACCGTTGATGAATCAACAGCAGGCCAGGTTTGCACTTAACTGGCCTGTGACGATGTAGTACAGAATTCTTGTGGCCCACTCCTCTCAGTAGCTGGAGTAAAATGTTAGGCTGCACAGACACCCGCTCTTGTACTTCTACAAAAGCATCTGGCACAATCGTAGTGCCAGATCAGAAACTCTGAAACAAAATTTGTGCCATGTGTCAACACTCTATTTACTGCGCCACTCTTACACACAACACAGCAAAACAACATTACACAGATTGGGTTAGATCTCTCTGACCAACTTAGCACATCTCACCCAGTTGTTATCAAATAGTACCAGTTTCCCAAGACTGCATTGCATCCGAAATATGTTCAATAGTTTCCTCTTCCATTCAATAAGGTGGGTGATATGTTCCCACTGATCTCAATTATAGATCCGCCTTCCATAGTCTTAGATAGGTTTTCATATATTATTAGTTTGTCTCTAGGCCCTGGACTGCTGCTGGGGACCTAGAGCAAGCACTCACTTGTGTCGCGAGGTGATTTGAGGAGATAGGATAGCTTGGATGGAATGGAAGAATAAAGATAATAATGTCTTATTGATAGCTTCCGAGTTTGAAGAAACTGCCTCTCCTCGGGAATTAGTGTACCAGAAATTTACTTAAAAGAGAATTCTAGCAACTAAACAGGATATTTTCTGGACGATAAATTCTTCCTCAGGAATCCTAGAAAAGGACTGTGTAAAGCACACAAGGTTGAGAAAGAGATTTGGTGTCCAGCCACAATTAAAATATCCCGACCCAATAGAAGTTAATTGAATTATGGCTGAGCCCCCAGGGTGTAGATTATATTTAAAACAAAATACTACCCAAATAAAGTTAACAAGAAAAATAACAACAGACTCTGTTATGTAAAGTTGGATAAAAGGGTATAGAATCTTACATTTCTTATTATACATATAAATATGAAAAAAAAGAGTTTAGCTCTACTGTTAAAAAAAAACAACTAGTTTGGTCATCACTTGGACCAGAGATCTTTTCTATGGTAGTGTTGCTGGTAGGTGTTAATACTCATCTCCTCAAGGACTGTAGTAGCTGCGGAGATGATTTTGGTTCGGACTCTCTTGGTTTGGTCTGCCCCAGCAGGTTGGTCTCATAACAGTTAATGGGTTCAGAGGGTGTCAGAGTTTGCTTCCCTGGACTCAGTGCACATCACAGATAAGGATGGGGTAAGTCACCTCTGCTGAATGCATCTTCTGTTTATGGGATGTGTGGTATGGTTACTGGGTGATAGGATATGGTTGGGTATGATAACCTATTTGATAGGGTATGGTGGGTAAGGGTAATCTTTGGTACCATGGACTTGTACCCTGGACCTGGTTTAGGTATCTGGTAACCGCAACCTGGTTTAGTACTGTGTAACCGCAACCTGGGTTTAGTACTGTGTAACCACAACCTGGGTTTCTACCTGGTAACCGCAACCTGGGTGGACTGGAAACAATTTAAATCCCATTTGTGGTTTCAAGAGCAGTCATCTCCTAAGTCTGATGGCCGGTAAGCGTCCATCAGAAAGTAAATTAACACAATGATAACTATCCTTCAGTTACAATGTTTGATCTATTATTTATGAAATACTCCTTCTTAACTGACATTATAGCATATCTTGAGTTCTCAGTCTCTATCTGGCTGTCTGCTTATTTACAGCAGTGGTTTTCCCCATGTGGGCAATGTGTTTCACAACTGTGAGGTATGGGCGCTGGGGTCATCAAATGGTTGAGAACCACTGGTTCACCTAGTGCCCATAGAGCAGTATTTTAATTCTGGGGTCACTGTCAACAATGGTTTGAGAACCACCGGGTAATAGTTTCCTATGCTGTTTTAACTTGGTGGGGTGTCATTGCTGCCAAGGTCTGAGAACCAATGATTTACATTCTTGCTTACTCGAGCAGTAAATCATTTGGAGGGTAGTCATGGTCTCAAGGCTTGAGAACTGCTGACTTACATTTTGTCAGTCAAGTGGTAAATTCATTAAATAGCTAAATAATTGCAAGCATTCTTAAAGTCCTGGTTCCTGTAGAAAATAACATTCATATAACTGATAATAAAATAGTTCTACAATCATACAACATGGTATATGCATAGGATTGCATTAAATACACGTAAAGAACCTTCCATAATGAAAAACACATTAATGTCCCATATTTCAGAAAGGGGAAAGAAGTGATTGAGAACACTTGTATCAAGTTTGTAGTCTTGACAGAGAACACTGAAGCCTCATAAGAAATAGAAAATAGAAGCACCACTAAGACACTTCTGTTTTGCTTGGATCAATATGCAAATCTCAAAGTAACAACAATAATATACATCAATTATTTTAACCCTGTCTTATTTCTGCCAGGTTGTGAGATAAAGATCAGTGGTTAATTAGGCCTATGACCTCAGCAACTCATACATTAGTTTGAGTGATCTGTAAATATGCAAATAACAATTATGGTCACTGAAATTAGAAATGCATTTAAAACTTTGTTTAAAAGTTACTGCAATAGCAAGCTGTTGATAAACATATGATTATTCATGTTATAAAATCTACAGTATTAGATCTACTCACTTCGCTCAACTGAAATCACTACAGATATTTCGCAAAAAGTGCAAAGTAGCCTCGTCCGAGGCCCATAAAATCACATCTGCTTCGAACGATGGTTACAAGAAGAATCACTTATAATTCCCTCCAAATTCCAGGTGACGTTCCCGGGCAGGGGTGGGCTGTGACTTGGGTGGCATTGTTGCAAATCTATCTTTTGGTCGCAGGGATATCAAGCTAACTTCATTAACTCACCCTAGTATCCACTGTGTACGTGTTTGCAGCGGCAGACAGGGTTTCTGCCCCTTTCTCTGATTTACGTGTGTCCTGTTCGTGACATCCGGTCTAATCGTAGGACTGATTTTCACCTTTTCAAGTGGAAAGACTTAGGCTGGCCAAGGGAATAATTTATTACCTTGGACCGTGAGAATCCTGTGCTAGTAAAATACTGTTAAAGAGAGAGAGAGAGAGACTCTTTCATTATAAGAATGAAAGAGTCAACTGAAGGGAATTATTTTACAATCTAGCGAGAGATTTTTGTAGAGATATAAAATAATAGACAGAAGAAAAAGTCGGTGAGAGTCGTTTCACGACAACTTGTCGTAATCATTTTTCATGATATGGCAGTATCAATCACTCAAAATATTAAAATAAACAAGATAAATGCTTTTTCCCTTACCACAATTCAGAATTGAGAACACAGTTACTTAGTACTAGCAAAACTCAGCTGAGCTGCTGGCTAGATTAGGGCGTCCCACTGATTTTTATTAAATAATTCCTGGAAATCACCTCTAGCAGTAACGTACTGTGTCAATGGACAGTCTTCTATACAATGGCACAAGCGTGCGTCTCTCATTCAATATTATAAATGTTTTTGTCCAATCAGCGGACTTCCCCTCTAACTTTTTCAAATATTCAAACTAAAAGTCAAATTTCAGTCCAGTCTCAGTCTAGTATGTAGTATTTTTCCCAAAATTACACTTGTTTTTTTTGGACTAGCTACATGAAAAAACTACACAAACCTGCCCCACTAAGTTATTTTTAGCTACTATCCTCCGACTTTGCCCCTCGTTCATCTGCAGTTTGATTTTTGCATTTTTAGGCTCAAGGACGCCAAAATGTAACTTTAGTGAAAATATGCACAAAAAACTGTTCGCTAGTCTGATTGGAACAATACGGTCTTTCGTCAATATCTTCCGTGTTATCTGTCCGTCTGTGTAATTAAAAGTATATTATTTCTCTGCTCAAGATGGGCTATCAAACTAGCTAGGTTTTATTTTCATAACTTTATTATTAAAGAAAAACTTACTTTTCTCAAGGTTATTTTTTGAAATTTGTTTTTGAACCTTCGTCCACGGCGTTTGCCGCTGTATTCAAACAAAACAACTAATTACCGTAAAACGTCCAAGATACGACTGTTTCTAACAAGAGCTAAGGTCGTTTTTCTACCAATTCCTTACATTGTGTCAACTAGTGTCGTGATTTTTTCCTTTAAACTACAAATTGCGTCTTTTTGCCTTTTAGATTCAAACACGTGTTCCGACCGTCATTTATTTCTTTTATCTCCGTTTCCCTCCCGTCTAAAAGGGTAAACCGTTTAGTTTGCATGTTCCAACTAGTTAGTTTCAATGGCGGTAGAAAGCGCTGGCGTAGGCGAGAATGTATCCTCGTATCTTACGTATAATTTTATCCCTACATGTTATTTTACCCGTTATCTTTATAATTGGAGATATTTTAACGTTGTATCACTGTATTTTTCACCACACATCTCCCCACCTGAGAACATGCACTAATGCAAGTTCCAAAACCAGTGATACACATAGATAAAATTAACCTCACGCCTGCCAACTACTCTAATTTTGATCACAGGGGTGCCTACTGAGGAAATCTGCACCGACATTCTGTGACCCCGGGATATATTCAATATTAAACTGATAAGGTTGCAACAATAAAGACCATCTTAACAATCTTGCATTTTCATGCTTGGCCTGAGATAAGAACACTAGGGGCTGGTGATCCGTCTGGACCACAAAAGTCCTACCATACAGATAGATTTGGAACTTTTTTATTGCCCAGATTAACGCTAAACATTCTTTTTCGCTTGTGGAATATCCTTGCTCCGCTTTGTTCAACTTGCGGCTTGCATAAGCGACTGGGTTCAGTTCCCCATTGGGTGAAGAGGACCTTTGCAACAGAGCCGCCCCCAGGCCTACATTACTTGCATCTGTTCTCACCACAAAGTCCTGAGTCAAATCAGGCAATTTGAGAATAGGCTTGCTAGTGAGTTTTTCCTTTAACTCTTGAAATGCCAATTCACATTGCGCTGACCAAACAATTTTATCTGGATTTCCCTTGCGAGTCAGATCAGTCAGAGGAGCACATATAGAGTTAAAATTTTTGATATATTTTTGGTAAAACCCACATAACGACACGAATGATCGCACGTCTTTTTTTGTTTGTGGTCTAGGTGCTCTCTGCAGTTTTTCCAAGTTCTTGGGGTCAGGGGTCATGTTACCCTGATATACAGTATGTCCCAAGAATTCCAACTCTTTGCATCCAATACAACATTTTGTTGGTCTAGCAGTTAAGTTCGCTTCTCTGAGCCTATCAAATAACATATTCAGAGAGTTAATGTGTTCTTCAAATGTTTCTGTGGCGACGAGAATATCATCCATGAAATTCGTGATACATGGATTATTCAGGGGATCCAACAATTTGCGCATCATCCTAGAAAATACACTCGGAGCATTTTTCAATCCGAATGGTAGCATGTTGAATTCATAATGTCCTTCCGAGGTGCTAAAAGCTAAATAAGGTCTAACTTCAGGCTTCACTGGAATCTGGTAATAGCCTTTGCTAAGATCCACCTTCGAAAAGTATTTTGCCTTGTTCAATCTGGCAAATAACTGTTTTGTGTCTGGTAATGGATCCACTTGTCCTTCTGTGACAGCATTCAGTTTCCTGTAATCTATGCACAGTCTATGTTCCCCAGACGGTTTCCTCAACAAAACTACACTGGAGCTAAAAGAAGATTCACTGTGTGAAATAATCCCTTCTTTCAACAAATAATCTATTTCCTCTTTCAATGCCTTCTCCTTCGCGAACGGAACAGAATAGGCTCTCATACAGATTGGGTTTGAGTCTACCAGCTTCATGTCATACTGTAGCAAATTTGTATGTCCTGGTTTATCTGTTAATACATCTGTATGTTCCTCCAGAACCTGTTGAACTCTCTCCCTCTGATTTTTAGTCAGGTGCTTACTGACTTTTACCTGTGCGGCTGTCTCACAGGGATGTAATGGGTATTCATGTGAGGTGAGTGGTTCCTTTTTCATTTTAGTTGCGATAGCCAAGGTCAGTAAGGGGGTGCTTTCCTGGAGTGGTCTGTCCAGATACTTCTTTAAAAGGTTTACATGATATACCTTCTCCTTCCCCTTTTTGTCAATTTTATAGTTTGTTCTAGACACCTTCTCTAGAACCGTATATGGACCTTGCCATCCAATTTGTAACTTATTCTGGCTGCCGGGTAGTAGAAGAAGCACCTTCTCTCCCACAGCTAATTCTCTGTCCTTTGCTTTCCTATTAAAATACGCTGCATGTTTCTTCCTGGCTTGTCTCAAATTATCATTTGCCAGTTTCCATCCAGCTTTCAGACGAGTGGTCAGCTCGTTCACATATTGATATGATGAGGTAACAGTCTCTTCTGCTTTCTCATCTGTCCAGGTCCTTAATAAAGCTACATCTGGACTTTTAATTTTTCATACTTATTTTTCATGGCACCCGTCGGGTCCTTTCCATTAGAAGCCTTATAGTGAGGACTTTTCTTCCTAGAATCATCACTCACAAATCGACCACTACCAATTTTTTTCTTGGGTTTGTCTCCCCACTTTAGATTACTTGTGAGAGATCTTCGCTCTCTTTTAGTTTCCTCCAGTTTATATAATGCTGACCGAGGGATTGTCAGCTTATTCTGGGGTAAAATTACTCTTTGTACTCGTCGCATAGTGGCCATGTTAATCCATTCAAGTGAAGACTGGGTGTGAAAAGGGGCTCCCACTCCACTTTGTCTACTTTATTATAATTATTTTTCCTTCCAGGCCTAAGTTTGCCCCGTGGCGTTTCTAGGTCCTGCACATTTTTCCCTTTGTGGGTGTTCCCTCATGAAATACGCCACATGCTTCTACAAAGTTCTCAATATCGACATTTACGTCGGGCCAATAGTATTTTCGAGCAACCTTTTGGCAGATGGTACCTACTTTCTCATGGTCACCATCTTTTCCAACATGTAAGCTCCTTATTAAATTTGCCCTATATACCTTGGGAAGAACCAACTGTCCGTGACCAGTGGATCTAGTTCCTGTCTTCCTGTATAGCAATTTGTCCTTCATAAAATACTCTCCCTTGCTTGGAGGTGTGTGGCATTTGGGCAATTTTTTAAAACATGGCTTGAGTGTCCTATCCTCAGCCTGCGCCTTCCTCATCTCTTCTGGATGAGCATTTATAGGTTCACCTTCTTCCTCCTTTTTCTGTGACCTGGTCTGCACTGTCGCCATGATCACAGGTCTCTCGGGATTCCCCAAGAAGACGTATCTACACCCCAATATCAGAGGGTAGATTGGTTCATCTATCACTGCTGCTCTGATTTCTCCTTCCACATAGCGAGTTTTCACCGTTATCCTTGCGATGGGAAGTGTCATGAGTGGTATGTCCTTAGTCGCCCCTTGTATTTCCACTGTTTCTGTGGTATACTGACTTGGGTCCACTAGGCTAGACTTCACAACTGAATCATAATCCAAACCTGTATCATATAGGCACCTTATGGTGACCCCATTACAAATAACATCCTCACAAACTGGGGGGTGATAAGGTTCCTGCTGTCCATTAGGATTAACCTTTAATCTTTGGTTCCCCGATTTCATTGCAGCAATGTTTGAAGGTTTCCTTTTACAAAATTCGGTGTTATGGTTGTCTTTCTTACACCATTTGCACCATCTCTTTCCTTGGTTAAACGGTTTTCTTTCATTATATTTTTGGTCATTGAACTGTGAGTTTCTATCACGATAATCATTTCGTGGCCTATCAAAGTTTGTCCTGCCTTTATTACCTTGTTCTCTGGTATCAAATTTACTAAATTGCTGTGGAGCTTTAAAATTTTCTATGTGCTTCTTTTTAGTGCCACTTACCTCTGCCTGGGCTGCCTGATACCTCTCAGCGACATTTAAAACCTCCCCCAACCTCTCTGCACCTTGTTCCATGAGAAATTTTCTCAGGTCTGGAGCCATGGACTCTCTTAATTGCTCTATCATGATCATCTCTTTAAGATCTTGGTTCTTCCCCAGAGCAGTCCATTTCTCCAAATAGGTTTCCAGTCTGGCAGAGAATTGGTGGTATGTCTCCCCAGACAACAGTTTGGCATTTCTAAACTTCTTACGATAAAATTCACCATTCTTTTCATATCTCAATAACAAAGCCTGCTTTAGCATGTCATAATTGTCTTGGTCGTCTCTATTCATCTTAGCAAAAACTTCATAAGAAGTACCTCTAAGCCCTTGGGATAACTTAAGACTCCACCTCTCTCTCTCTAACCCATACGTAGTAGCTAATAGTTCGAATCTACTGAGGTACCCCTCGATGTCATCGTCTTTCTCAACAAAATGGTCTAAATGAAACCCCATAGCTGAGGTTGAGGCTCCCTGACTAGGCGTGGCATCTGAGGGAAAGGGGCTGGCACCATTTTCAGGAGCATGGCCTTGTAATTCCAGCTCCCTTAGTCGTAACTCGTGCTCCCTTTGCAATCTTCTATCTTCTGCTTCCCTTTCGGCAGTCAATCTCTTATCTTCTGCCTTCCTTTGCTGTCGTTTTTCTTCTGCCTCCCTTTGCTGTCGTTTTTCTTCTGCCTCTAATTGGAGCCTTTTAATCTCCCTATCTGCCTCCAATGCCTTAGCCTCTTTGTCAGCCTCAATCTGCAGCCTCTTAAGTTCTTTATCAGCCTCAATTTGTAACCTCTTCTCTTCAGCTAACCTCCTATCTTCCCTTTCAATATACTTGTCACATTCTGAAGTTACATACTGAATTAAAACTTGACCCTCCATGTTCATCTCCTTCGCCGTCAGCCCAGCAGCCGATCTAAATTTTGCTAGATCTGCCATACTCTAACACACAAATTAACAATGACTAAGGTAAAACCAAGTATATAATTACTAAGGTAATATATTAATTAATTAATTAATTACCACTGGCTGTGAAGATTCATCAACTTTTATTTTCCACTTTTTATTTTAAGGGACACTTTTAAATTTATTCCCTTATGCCCCCACTAGTTTAATTCCCGGACCAGGAGACCCTAATATCTTTGATAAACTTAATCCCCGGACAAGACCCCAATATTTGTAGTGGTTTTTGATGTTATTGTATGGTTGTTATGTTACCTAGTGTACTGGATGAGGTTAGCTGTGAAGGCTCCTGAGATAAAAGTTTATGTGAGTTGCAGAAGGCCTTTCTGCTACCACTTACGACCTCAAACAGACCTATTCTACTATAATGAATGTTAGCTACGTTAAAAGTCTAGGGTACTGAAATGTAATGTGTAGGTAATAAAATACACAGACACACACATGTAAATAATAAGTCTAATAATAATAATAATCTCTATAATACACTGAACTAACTCTGGCTGTTAAAGTTTAAGTTTGAAAATTTTTTTTTTAAATTTATTAGTCCTGAACCAATTGTTTCTTTTGGTCAGAACATATGAAATAATATGTATTTATCAATAAAATGCATATATATATATATTGCATAATCAAATGAAATTTTTGGTACATAGGTATATTATTACAATGGTTAATATTAATAATATCTACAATGTCTTGGGAAAAACTAGCACTGGATGTTTAGTTGGGGTGGCATCATCATGCCCAATCTATGGTTACAAAGTTCAGTGTCCTTGAAATATGGACTGATATTAGTGTTTATATAACAAGATTTTATTTCTTTAATGATAGTGGACACCGTTTATGAATCAACAGCAGGCCAGGTTTGCACTTAACTGTCCTGTGACGATGTAGTACAGAATTCTTGTGGCCCACTCCTCTCAGTAGCTGGAGTAAAATGTTAGGCTGCACAGACACCCGCTCTTGTACTTCTACAAAAGCATCTGGCACAATCGTAGTGCCAGATCAGAAACTCTGAAACAAAATTTGTGCCATGTGTCAACACTCTATTTACTGCGCCACTCTTACAGACAACACAGCAAAACAACATTACACAGATTGGGTCAGATCTCTCTGACCAACTTAGCACATCTCACCCAGTTGTTATCAAATAGTACCAGTTTCCCAAGACTGCATTGCATCCGAAATATGTTCAATAGTTTCCTCTTCCATTCAATAAGGTGGGTGATATGTTCCCACTGATCTCAATTATAGATCCGCCTTCCATAGTCTTAGATAGGTTTTCATATATTATTAGTTTGTCTCTGGGCCCTGGGCTGCTGCTGGGGACCTAGAGCAAGCACTCACTTGTCGTAATCATTTTTCATGATATGGCAGTATCAATCACTCAAAATATTAAAATAAACAAGATAAATGCTTTTTCCCTTACCACAATTCAGAATTGAGAACACAGTTACTTAGTACTAGCAAATCTCAGCTGAGCTGCTGGCTAGATTAGGGCGTCCCACTGATTTTTATTAAATAATTCCTGGAAATCACCTCTAGCAGTAACGTACTGTGTCAATGGATAGTCTTCTATACAATGGCACAAGCGTGCGTCTCTCATTCAATATTATAAATGTTTTTGTCCAATCAGCGGACTTCCTCTCTAACTTTGTCAAATATTCAAACTAAAAGTCAAATTTCAGTCCAGTCTCAGTCTAGTATGTAGTATTTTCCCCAAAATTACACTTGTTTTTTGGACTAACTACATGAAAAAACTACACAAACCTGCCCCACTAAGTTATTTTTAGCTACTATCCTCCGACTTTGCCCCTCGTTCATCTGCAGTTTGATTTTTGCATTTTTAGGCTCAAGGACGCCAAAATGTAACTTTAGTGAAAATATGCACAAAAAACTGTTCGCTAGTCTGATTGGAACAATACGGTCTTTCGTCAATATCTTCCGTGTTATCTGTCCGTCTGTGTAATTAAAAGTATATTATTTCTCTGCTCAAGATGGGCTATCAAACTAGCTAGGTTTTATTTTCATAACTTTATTATTAAAGAAAAACTTACTTTTCTCAAGGTTATTTTTTTGAAATTTGTTTTTGAACCTTCGTCCACGGCGTTTGCCGCTGTATTCAAACAAAACAACTAATTACCGTAAAACGTCCAAGATACGACTGTTTCTAACAAGAGCTAAGGTCGTTTTTCTACCAATTCCTTACATTGTGTCAACTAGTGTCGTGATTTTTTCCTTTAAACTACAAATTGCGTCTTTTTGCCTTTTAGATTCAAACACGTGTTCCGACCGTCATATTTTTTTCTTTTATCTCCGTTTCCCTCCCGTCTAAAAGGGTAAACCGTTTAGTTTGCATGTTCCAACTAGTTAGTTTCAATGGCGGTAGAAAGCGCTGGCGTAGGCGAGAATGTATCCTCGTATCTTACGTATAATTTTATCCCTACATGTTATCTTACCCGTTATCTTTATAATTGGAGGTATTTTAACGTTGTATCACTGTATTTTTCACCACAAACCTAATAGTTTTATTATACAGTAACTCACAAATATTCATTGTTATTTTTTTTAAGTAACTATTTATAACATAATTACATAAAAGTAAGGCATCAAGAGACAAAATTTTATGAAAATTCATGCATATTTAATATTATAGCATAAAATTGTTTAATTTGGAGTTGGCCGCCCGATACAGAATTTATCCGCCTCTTGTCACAAAGTCCTCTGTTTTTGCGGCGCAGTGTCGCATGCCTGGCGCCGTCTTTTGTCTCATTGTTGTATGGCGGTTCCTTTTATTGTCTGTCATTGCCCCACCTCGTAGAATTAAATGGAAACTACATTCGTAACCTTTAGGGTACTTACCATTGTCAAGTACCAGACATGTTTAATTCGTCGGTCGTCCCACCTAACAATTACTTACATTTAAGTCCCAAGTGGGAAAAAAAGAGGGGGGGGGGGGGGAAAGACTGGAGCGGTTGATATAAAATAAACGTTTTCAAAGTCTCAAGGAAGGGGCGATCACCCCGTGGCCGCCTCCTTGAATCCGTCAATGCTTGGATATTAGTTTATTTGTTATAATGTGGATCCTATTATCGTTTGATGATTGGTGTATCCTGTTCGGAAACAATCATGCACCTTATCTAGTTATGTTGACCTAATAAGGTGTGTATATCCTGCATTGTTTGTGTCCGGCAAGGTCCTGCTGACGCTTGAAATATTAGCGTCAAAAGATTTCGGATATCAGGTTTATGAAAGACAGGGACAGACCGTTTTTCACAGATTCTGAGAGAATGACTCATTCTTGCTTCTTACTACATGTGCACACACATTGCTGTTGACAATGTGCACACTCCCATTCTCGCAAACACTGGCCGTCAAATCTGGGCAAATCTTGAACGCAGTTTGGCCGGTATATCCTGGTTCACAAAATTCTCCCACATTGTAAAGCTTACGTTAAGAGACCACCTTTTCAAAGGTTGACTTTAAAAAAAAGGAGTACAAAAGGGCACTGTCTTACCTATACAGATTCAGGTCAGCGATTAGGCAGGTGAGAGAGCAGGCCTTAGATGAAGTTGGTGTGCCTAAATGACCTTAAACAAAGTTAACAATTTCGAACTTGCTCCTTATCTTGAGAAAAACGTTGAAACATCCACAACACGCGTTATATATGGCTATTAATGCGAATGTAATTCCGAATTTTAATTATTTATTTTATTTTGTATTCGGGTTTCATTTGCTTGTCTGAGGAGTGTCTAAAATTTGTGACAAGTATAAAAAAGTAAAGTTAGGCATGGCGTCTTTGGAGTCAATGATCCCAGATGACGACGGCCCCCATGAGACCACCCTGGAGACCCCTTGACCAGACCCCCCCTGAGACCCGCCCCCCCCCCCCCCCCACCCCTGAGACCCCCCCCCCCCCCCCAGACCCCCCCCCCCCCCCCCCCCCCCCCCCCCCCCGAGTGTGAAGAAGATAAAAGGGCCGAAACATTAGTCCGATAGGGAAATCCTCTGATGATCAGATTTCCCCTTGTTGTATCGCCCTGTACAAGAGTTTCTTATCACTTCCCCACAACACATGCACTCGTCCTCTTCTCCTAGCCAAATTATCGGCGCCGTCCTCATCACACGAGCGCTCAAAGATATTGTAGCTGATTCGGGCACGGTGGGGTTTATTTTCTCCGCATCTCCATTGGTATAGTGTATCCCAGGGTATTACAGTAACCAGTAAGTTGCTGTACTTAACACACCCGTTGACAAAAGACTTTAAAGACATTATTTTTATGTTCAATTTTAAAACAAATTTATTCCGTACCATCCAATCAAGTAGCCCTTAAGCTCCCGCGGAGGAGCAAATGTGAGTCCTTCACAACAAACACATGCCCAAAGGGTCAACCAGTCCTGCCATTCTTCGGCTCAAGGATCTTTTTCATGTTTTCCTCTCAATTTGAACTTCGCGTGTTCCCGTATCTATGTGTGTGGCTTTTTGGTCTTCGTCTGCTTCTTGCCCACTGGCCACTTTGTCTGGTGTTTTTATTCCTGTACTGCTTCTTTTGCTCCACTGTGCACTGTGTTTGGTTTATTTTGTCTTCGTCCTGGTTCTGCTTCATGCTCCACTGAGCAAACGTTGTCCTGTTTTTTGTCACCGATGTTCCACATTTGAGACCTTATCTTACCATTTCCAAAGCCTTCTATACTATGGCAAGTCATCCATTTATGAAAGACGGGTGGCCCCTTCTGCGGGTCGTCTGTTTTTATGTTGTTCTTGCCATTGTTACCCATGACGACCAAGGGCATGGTTTTTAATAATATGCTAATAAAAGAATTTCAATTAATTATGTTTCAACCTTGCAGCTCCAAGGATGCGTGCAACATCATCATCATCAGTATTAACTATCTCACACAACTTAAAGTGTTGGCTTGTAATGGATCACACCAACGACCCGTCTCATGTCTCTTTGTCTAGGTGTTACACTCTGAAAGACTCCTATTCCCGTGACCAACTCTTGATGTTTATCTTCCCACATAAAGCTCTGTCCTTCCCCCTTGCACTATCGCCTTCAACACTCCCGTATCAGTTATGTTCTATCTGCAGAGGTTGTTTAGTGCCTTTTTGTTATGTGTCCGAAAGTATTTATAGCTGCCGAACTTTGACCTCGGTCACATATAGTTCTCTTTTCATACCTAGATTTTATCTATGACCGGCGCCATATTTTGAGTTTCATACGACTTATATCCATGAGAGTACGCCCAATTCCTTCGTATATATTCCACAATTTCAAGAGCCGTCAATTCTTTCTTTGGGGTCCAAATGCTATATTACATCGTCCATGGGTATCATGCACCAAACATAAATGCAGAATATAAATATACACTTTTATATTCGTCGGGGGGTACTTAAAACCAAACTAACTCACACCCGTTAAATGTGTTTCATACCTACTCAAGAAACCATAATAAAAGGTAAGATAATGCAAGAGTGTCCAAGATCCTAAACTCGATCTAGATAATTCTGATACCCTAACTTCCAACTTACAGTAATGTTAAACATTAACCCATGATAAAACGTAGGTCTCACTCGGGGGGGTACTTGTTCGCAGGATTTTCTCCATAAACCTGTGCATATCTTTAATGTGGATTTATTTAATCGGCATGATTATGCTAGATTATCAACGTATTTTTTAAGTTTTCTACAATATAAATGTCGATTCCAAAAATCCATGACATATACTGTTTGCCCACCAGGTTGCATCACTAGTTCTATTAACTCCTGTATCGTTCTTATCCACAGCTAACAACACAGGTGTATCATCTGCATATCAAGAGGTTTTTTTATTGATCTTGCGCACGAAGTTCAGGGGGGGGGTACCTGGTAATTGGGATCCTTTAACTTATGAAAAAAATATCGGGTTATATACGATATACATAGGCAGGGGGGACACACACAAACGTCAACCATTGTCTGACACCGGTGTCTTTTTTAATGTCTATTAAATGTGAATAATTCCCTTCCCGATCTTTACTGGGTGGCAGTTTGGCTATCCCCAATAAAGGTTTACAGAGTATTCTTATAATCTTTTGCCATCAATCCTAAGTCAAAGTGATAGTCATTCCAATTTATTTTCACAAGTATGGATAGCCTGTCAAAGCCTTCTATATAAGTTCCCAATGAAGGCAACAAATACCAATTAACTTTTTTGGACCTCTTTATATTTTTACTGCTTAATCAACTTTTAGTAGCGAAAATATTTCCCATCTTGCCTCAAGATTCCAGCTGTATCCGTCTAAAAACCAAACTGGTTCTTCTTGGATTTTCGCTTTCTAGCTTTATACTTATTAATTCTTTCCTGTAGATGATTTTGAGCAGGTATCCATAATTAACAGTGACTCATCATGCTTAATTGTTCTGAAGATCTTAGATCATTCTGTTGCTTTGGTAATTTAATTGGGCAAAGTTTAAAAAAAACTGATTCCTTCATGATCCGTGTTGGTAAATTCCTAGTATAGTATAAATCCTTGCATAATTTCCCTGTGATTGTATTAAACCAAAGCTCGTCCAGAGCTTTCTATCGTTTCAATGTTTATGTATATCCATTGCCTGCTGATCTTCCATTTTAGTAATCATATGGAAATGTGCATACCACTATATCTACTGATCTGAGATATGTTTGGGGCCTCGCTTCATTAGAATCATGTTGAGAGGATTATAACCCCTCAGATTGTACCGGACGTAAAAAGTTCTAGTAAACGTATTCATGCCGCATCTTGTTTGTGATGACCTTTTCCGTCGGGATCAATTAATATTACAATGTGAACATCGCCAAAAAATAAACTAGATAACCTGCTACCTCCTTGTGTCAAGACCGCTAAACCGTATATGATAATTTCTTAATTGTCTTCATTGCATTGCAATTCTCGATGTCCAAGGGAGCTTCGCTTCCAATATCTTCTAATGTCCTTACATTTTGTTTTCACTAACCACCGTACCTTTGCTTCTCTACACATAGTACGTAGAGTCATTGGATCTAATTTGTTTTATATTCTGGAGTGTTTTTTGCTTTCTTTTCATTCTTGGCCAAATTTATTCAAGATGTCCCATCAGTCATCCAAATGTTTTTGAATTTTTCTAAGACCCTTCCTTTTTTAGGATAAATTTGCATTTGCTGATTGAAAGCTTGTTTTTAATCAATTTCCCATGGTTTGCGGGTATGCTTGTTTCTATCTGGGTTTTCTTCTTGCTATACCTGCCTCCATGTCAAGTTAACTTAGGTATTTATATTGTTGAACTTCGATTAAATATTAGGCAGTTTTTATATCGTGGTTGTTTTCAGTGCGCTGAAATTTCAATCTGGGTTTCTCCTGTTCTTCTGTGTCCGATCTCTTATTCAGTCGTTATATTTTACTTTGAATGACAACTTGGTTGTGATCTGTAATTATATGTCGGCTCCTGGGCCAGGATGTTTTCTTTGGCACTAGTGACAACTGTTCTTGAATCATGCGGGTGCATAGGCGCCGCAACAAAATCATGTCGAAGAAAAGGCATTCTGTTCCCAGTCATTTCCATAGCTTTTCTTATCACTGTTCCATAGACCTGTTCTGTGTACCCTCCTCCATTTCGCTGTCGCTGTCTGTGTGGGTGTTGTTTGTTTGTTTTGTTTGTTGTTTGGGGGGTAAGGGGGGGTTTCGCGCTGGGATTTGCTTTTAAAAAATTAATGGTGCAGGGGAGAAAAGCGTTAGAGAGCTACAAAACCATCAGTAAGGTTCCTGAATTTATGTATGAGTTTTAGGTTGAATCAGTTTTTCTCTTCCTCCGCTGTCTCTTGGGCCGTCCCTAAGTCAGGAGAGCATAGCCAGCTAACCATAACGAGCGTGTTAATATCCTGGTGAAATTTTACTCTAAGGACAGGTTTCTACTAACCTATGGAATCCCGTAACTTAGACATCGGAGAGCGAAAGTCCAGTCTGCGATTACATACGTACACGCTACATTGTATCCACATACCCCTTCGATAAACTTGGATTGACTTCTGTCCAACAGGCCGTAGCGACAGTCACCCGACCTCCAGTTTACAGATGTTGGACATGTCTGTAGGTTGTTTTGGCCATCTAGTTCTATAATGGATGAATCTTACTGTGCCAGTTCAGGTCATGTCCCATCAGTTCTGCTCAAGCTTCCATTTAGAATATCGTTTATCTGTCTGGTTAGTCGTGAGTGTGGTGTTTCTTCGTGCCCAATGTTTGCGCGCGCCATACAAAAGTCATGCATTGAGATTTGAGTTGAAGTGGTCCTGGAACTAGTGTAAATGGTTTGAAGATTATTTCTGTTTATGTCCAAGATAAGTCCTTCATGCACGGTAACTAACTTGCTGTTTACGAGTCCTTATTTTAATATCGGCCCGTCTGTCGCCCCTCAAATTATCTATACATTGTGCTGCAGAGAGAGAGTATTTTAAAACGTTTGGGGCACCTATCGCAATATTATAAGGGGTGTAACCTCAAAATATTAATTGTCCCTGTATTCTCATATTTTACTTTTTTATTCTTGTTTCCTTTGCTTATTTTTTCAGACCTACTTGCTGCTTTTTAATTTAAAAGGTAGTAAACTGAAGTTTTGTATTCAGTGAGGAGATTAGTTGAGTGAGGAGAGACTGATCTACCTGTTGTAATATGTCGCCGCACCCTACTGGATAGCCCATCCGGATAAAAAATTCCTAAAAAACTCGCACTGCCCCTGTGTTCAACACAGCATTGAACAAATAAGCTTCACGGAAAACACCAACCAGCCCGCCAGTTAGGTGCTGGTTTGCATAGATTTACTGTAGGCAGTTACACAAATAAGACACTTTAAGCTGTAGTGTCAATTTACCCTCAAAATAACACTTTACTGTATGGTCAGGATTACTTCAAAATAATACAGCGTTCGTATAAGAAGATAGAAAATATGAATCGTGGTTCCACACTTTGATTAATTCTCTTGGGCCCCGAGGGTTGGGGTGGGGGGGGGGGGGGGGGGGGTCCCTCAATAAGACAAATCAATGAAAAAGTCTACTGCAAGTCCTCTACATAGCAGTTGGAACGTAGAAGGCCACGACCGATTAGGTTTGGTACAAGATGTGTTGGGCAGACCAACTTGATTTATGTCAAGAACATAAAATGTACACAGATGAGAAACCCATAGTCTGTCCAGTTGAGAGCATGTAAAATGGTTTGCAGCGTGGCATAGCCTGCAGTACCAACCTTGCTGCAGTGGTTGGGGTTTCAAGGCTCCGTAAGGAACGGCGAATGAAAAAGTGTAGATCAAGTCAGCATTCACGAGCCATAAAAAAATGACCATGACACATACTTGAAGAGACACGGCGGAGGGGACAAAAAGATCACGGTTATTTGAAAAAACAAACCCCCAAAAACCAACTTGATAGATACTGCAATGTTCAGGTTCATATTTCTTGAGACTACCCGAATTAAATGAAACAATTGGGAGGTCGACCGAATAAACTCATTATACAAGACAGTGAACCTGGAGATATACTTAAAATGGTGAAGTCACGGAAGTACAAGTAAAGAAAAAATGTAAGTAACCGATCTGACACTTGACAATAAGCTGGAGAAGAATGTATTTATTAATGGCCAGAATCCTCCACGAGATCTGCTACGCGTTAATTAAATAATAAAAAAGAGAAAGATATAATAATAAAAAATTCTTTAACGCACCAAACACGGGTGGCGCAATGAAGGCAGAAACCATTGCACTCGCCGGTTTGAGAACGTAAGTAGACCGGGTGCCACACGCTCTTAGCTCATTGCACATTAATTATAGAGGTGGCCCTTCAGACGTTACTTTCCGTCTCTTAATTATTGTTCTTCTGAGTGTTTCTTTTGGTCTTCCTTTTTTCCGCTTACCCTCAGGAACCCAAGTGAGCGCCTGTAGTGGTATTCTGTTGTTTTGCATTCTTAGGACATGACCGATAAATGACCATCGTCCATTTTCCCTTATATAGGTTATTGGAGACATAATTTTCTGTCTTGCCTGATGAGAATCAATAAACTGGAAAACCATAATGCTTGAAAACAATAACCCGTTAAATAAAAGAAAAGAAAGCAACAAATCCAGCCATTGTCGCGTGTTAGTCGGTAAGCACGACTGTTGGGTTGCGTAAACGGTGACATTATTAAACATAGGCGTTAGATAAACAATTTAAAGTCGTTTGTAGATGTTTCAACCGTCAGACGACATCCAAACAAACAAAACTTCAATTTCGAGATTATTTATTAAATATAAAAATAATTGTGTGTGACACTTGTTTTGTATCTCAGTACGAAAAAAAGATTATAGGCAGGTTCAATACCACATTGAATGATACAAAATTACCAATACAAATACATTTAATAATGTTGTCAATATATACATCCTCTAGCTGGTAGGTGTTTCTGAGTGAAATGAGTGGTCCTGGCCAGTTTACTGAAAATAATAAACCAAAATACGCCATTAAATTGTAGTACGTGGGGAACAGGATATCACAAGTAAAAAAACGCAAACTCCAGAGTTGACGTCAACTGTTCACTTATGTATTTCAGCAATCTTTTATTTACTAGACTTTATGGCCATGTAAGGCTGTGGATTGTATTGGGTATACTGATTGATTATTGAACAGGCATCACTTGCATTGTGGGGCCTGAAGAGCCGTCCAAACTTTGTAGTATTTTGTAAGAAGTCCTGCCACCCTTTTCCGATCCTCATGTTTGAAAGAATGTCAAATAAAGAGAACATAACAATTTGTATCACAGATGTAATGAAAAAAAAATTAGTGATACCAGTAAAAATACTGCCATCGTGTTTAGTTGGCAAATGTTAGAACTTTAGCTTAGTTGGGCCGAAAGTTACCTACCCGGTTCAAACCTTGAAACGGTCACGCTGATCAGGACCAATCAACAACATAATTTATCCTATGTCGCAACATAAAGAAGCATGGGTACAGTGACCACGTGACAGGTACAATGTTGAACACGTTTGTTGACATCTCCGTGGCATGGTTCCCGTCACACATCCTCTTGCTCACGTAGCAGGTGGTTAGGGTTTGCAATTTGTTTTGACGAAGGTGAATTGCCAGCCATCAAAGTACAGGCCTCAAAGAACAGACCTGCGATGTACAGACCTCATGGGAATCAGCCACAAGTAACAGCCTCCTGTTACAAGCCCATGTACAGGCCTCGTGTACAGCCTCATTGTAGAAGCCTCATGTACAGCTTCATGTACACAAACCTCATGTATCATCTATCATGAACAGCTTCATTTACAACCTCATGTATCAGCCTCTGTAACAACCTCATGTAACAGCCCTCATGATACATCCTCAGAGTACAGACCTCATGTGTACAGCCTTCATGAACAAGCCACGTGTTGTACAGCTGTGGACAAGTGCAGGTGTGATGCCATCTTGATTTCTAAAACAAGGGTGGACTGGAGTGCATGCCCTAGTTATTGTGCCTATTCAACCGTCTGTCAAGTTCATCTGCTTTACTTCCAAAGTGAAGACTATCTCTCTTGACTTGGCCCCTTTCCCGCCAGAGGTGGATGTTTCTTTGGATGAGAGTGGTGGTTTCGTCTCCTCTTACCGCCGGCATCGTTCTTCCCTCCTCGTTGTTGTTTTAGCGACTGATGTTTCGTAATTAGTAGTTTCACTTCCTTGGATTATTTTGTGTGCTTACCCCATTCTCATTACTTTCTACACTATCAACCTTTACACGTTATCAAGGGCAACGTAAAGTGAGGTAAAACGAACATAAAACAGTTTATTGTACAGTAATTTTAAGAACCATTGAACTTTCCATCAATAATTCACGGACGGACAAAATTCCTCCCATTCCCAAAACCTCTTAATGCCTACTACTATTTCTGTTGAATCAACTATTTTCTCAGAGTATATGTTTTTGTGTTTGGCATCCACCACGCCGTGGGATCTCATACTAGTTAAGTGCAAAGATCCGCCTAAATTCTTTCGTCTTGCTATCATCAAACTGAGTACATCTTTGTACTCCCTCAAGTACATCAATTCCTTATTAACCTGAAATATTACAACCTGCAAAAAAATTATCGAACCAATATCAAATACTCCTGGTGGCAGCCTCGATACATAATTCTGACATGATGAGAGCGCATTATCTCGATCATTAGGAAAGTCAGTGCAGTTCAAAACACTTTACTTTATTTACTCTTGGTTGTTGGAAATGTTTCTTATTGATTATATACCAGACAGAATTTGGCCTTCCTGGCTTTTACCGTCAACCCAAAGTTAACCACTTTGTTCATAAGCCGAGTCATCCCACTGTAAATGGATTTTTCTCCTGATTGATATTGGCTCCCACAAATATGAGCAGCATATCTTCAACTAAAGTTAATTACATTATTGACGTGAGAAAGCATTCTCTCTATTCAATAATTCCATACCTAATAAATAGTTCTGTCTTCAAATGTTCTCTGGTACGGTTGTTGACTGGCTCCCTTAAAATATTGAGACATCCAATATCGTCATATACCATGTTGACTAAGATTCTGCATTAGGTTAACTTCTTTACATCATTGCATAATATAATAAAAGTCAAAATTCAATCTTAACCATCAAGCAGAATTCCATTACTTATCACTTCCTAATATCATCACTACTCTATCCCTAGACTATAACGACAGTTCCATTCTAGAATCCTGAATTGCTACCGCTCATCGTCTAAAGTCTATCTACATGGTTTCAACCACGAACAACTGTCAACCCACAGGTTCCGTTTCTTGAGCGCCCGGCAATAATTCATGTCTATGGTTGCCACTTTACAAATTTTCAGGCAGTGACTAATTTCTTTTGTGCCTTCAATTCATTGTCTCCATCAATCCATCTTGTTTTCCGAGTATCATCTGAATGGTCCCGCCAAGCTCACGCCTATTTCCACTCAGGCAACTTAAATGAGCTGTTCTCAATAACAGTAGTAACGGCTCATTTTTTTACTACCCCGTGCGTTTCGTTCCTTGTTCCCCGTGAACTCACAAAACCTGTAAGCGGCGTAAGTAAAATTGTAGTCGTCCCTTTGGAGGAGTTATGACTAAATAGTTTTACATTTCCATCTTAAGAGTGCCGACTAAAATCAAACCTGATATGTAAATTTCTCAAAAACCCTAAGGTGTTTACAACCGTAGGAAAGAATTTAGGTCTAAATAGTTCTCGGGGGTCCCTTAACGAACCAGAATGTTACATGTAGCTGTGATTTTTAACTCTCCATCTTTTAAAAAGCAAATATCCCCATGAACTCAGATAATGCAAATTTCCCAAACCATATTTCTACAACTCTTCTATCTAATCATGACACACAGCCACCATGTACGACTTTTTCATGTACAGCCTCACTCATTGACCTTGACACTAGTTGACCAAGACATCTCGAAGGGAGCAGAGATCACAGTTCTTATCTTTGTCCCATAAAGACCCCCCCCCGCCCCCCCCCCGGTAACCACACATGGCACGTACGCTTCCCCCCCCCCTTTATTTTTTATTACAGTTGTACCCACCTTGTTAAATAGTAAGCTGCTCTTTGATTTTATTGTGTAACGCAAAGATAGAGTATTAAGGGTGGAATCTGCTCATAAAGCTGAGACCTAGTAAGGAATAATCTATTCACTTGGCTCCTACCCCCACGGCAGTAAATGTGCCTAGTTACCTTTTTTAAAATGAATTACCATATTAATTTGCCAAACCAAATAATTCTGTGGGCTGTGATAATGGGTGAAGGGACACACATTGAGGACACCATGTGATAGCATGACAAGTGCCAGTCCTTGTTCTGGAATCCTCAGGGTCAGATAAGTATAGTAAGAACCAATGAACACATCGAGAAGAGAACTTGAGACAGACGATGAATGAAATTATGGGAATATACTTGAGCCTGATGGCACCGAACACGAACATGTGGTTAAAAACGTTTGATGAAGGCGCCCTTTGGGAAAAGGAGCATGAGATGATGATGAATATTGATATAGACTGGACGAAAATGATATGTGTAAATTGCATTACATGGGCTGACGAAGTTATATCTTCTTTGAAACGACCAGTAGTGATAACTGTATTCCCGCGTGTGTAACAAACAGGATATGCTTAATAACTGTTTTAACTAGTATGGAATACAAACAGATATGCTTACAACTGTTAACTTAACTAGTAGGGAATACAAACAGAATATGCTTACAACTTTTTTAACCTGTAACTATTAGGGGAATACAAACAATATGCTTACAACTGTTAACTGATTAACTAGTAAGGGTGAATACCAAAAACAGATATGCGTATACAACTGTTTTAACGTTAAGCTAGTAAGTGAATACAAACAGATATGCGTACAACTGAAATTTTAACTAGTAGGAATACAAACAGAATAAACTTACAACTGTTTACCGATAACTAGTAGGTAAGTGACAACCAGATAAGCTACAACTGTTTTAATTTAAACTAGTATAGGGAATACAAAGAGATATGCTTGACAACTGTTAACTTAACTAAACAGTCCACAACAATTGCTTATCTTTAACACTCACTGGAAATTACAAAGAATGGCTACGAATGCATGGATACCTTGAGTCAAAATAAAAAGAACATAGGCTTTAGAATACAAGAAAATGTGCGCTTGTCAAAAGTGAAACAAATAAAAGGTAAATGGCAGTCTATTTTGCATACATTTCCCGACTGAATAGAAGATGTTTTAAAATTTGAGAAAGTGTTAGCAGAAGAATTGGGGAAGCAACAGAAATGCAATTGCAATAAATAAATCAAGAGAACAAATAAGAAAATAAGAATCTCAAGATGTCGCAAGCAGATGTTATTGAAACTGATGGTAAACATGGTAAAACAACACAAACAACAGAACAATAAGTATCCAGACATTCATAAGAAGTTGGTTATTAACATATAAACAGATGGATTTGAAAAGGTATGGTCAAGGTCAACCATCGAGGAGCTTGATGAAAAGTTCAACCAAAGCGAGGAACTGATGACTAGGTCACAAACCGTGGAGCTCATTACAATGTCCAAACGTGGAACTGATTGACAAGGTTACAAACATGTGAGCTCAAGACAAGGTCCCCACAAACTTGGAAGCCCCATTGACAAGGCTTCACCCAACGTGGAACTGTATCGACAAAGAACACTAGTACTAACGAGGCCCAGGGGAACAACGAGATTACACCTGAGAACGATGATGGAGCTCAGGGACAAAGGTCACAATGACGTGATTCCATGAACAATTGATCACAGAAGCGTGTGAAACTGAACGGCTAGAAGTCCTTGTTCATGGGAAAGGTCAAGACCATAGGTTCAAGCACGATATGCTCATGGACAATAGTCTAGGACATATTGGCCAAGAGGCATCGAAGATATGAAGTAGATGAAGAGCTGATGCCGTGTGACTGGGGACACACATTTAAGAAAGAGGTTGGATACGATGCATTACGAGGTTGGCTAGAGAATCAGATTGAAGCCGAATAATCACATGTGTGAAGTTGAGGAAAATAACAGTTGACTGAGTGTGATCCTTTGAGTAACCCTTGACCATCCTAGTCACGTGGGGGAAAGAACATGGTAATAGTGTACTTGGAGACCTATCTCGAAAGTTATGCTACAGATTGTTTGACTGTAGTAAATTTGGCGATGGGGTCAATCGACACTGGGAGATTTGGTGAAGGATTATGTCAATCTCTGGGGTGGGGGATGTTGATGCTGCTCATTATTGAAGTCTCCTAGTTATTGAATACATAGCTTTGGAGATTGTTCTATGGGGCAAACATTGTGACACAGATGGAGATTTGGAGACAAATATGACAAGGACTTTTACGGATGTTATGGGGTAATATTGGCGATGTTATTGAAAATGTGGATGATGATTTGGAACCATTATTGGATGAGTAGCGGTCCAATGGGAGTCTTAGCAGGGTTAACTGGTAGATTCAGGGTATTACTAATATCTAGTTTATGAAAATGTTATATTAGGTATGAGGTTTCTGGTATGGCATCTAGGGTGTCACTGTTTATTGGTCCCTCTGAGATTCATTAGTGACGCGGTTTCATCGGGTTTTGGACCTAACCCTATCCTTGTACGTGTATACAGTCACTAAGGCCTATAAACACTACAATCCTTGACATAACAGATTAGGGAGCCATACTTATTAAGTGAGTCCATATCTGAATGCCCCACGCCTATCTTCTACAGACAGTATCAACGAGGCCCCATTACCTTATTTAACTGACAGATCTTAGCGGAGCCCCACACCCTTTTACAGACAGATCTAAGAAGCCCCCACGCACATAACACATTTCTTCTGTCTGAGGTACCCCGCTACAAAACCGTGGTATATGGCTTAGAAAAGTTTTTCTCATGACTGTTCGAGGCCGTACCTCGAGCACGCCGCAGTAAAATACCAGTACAGATTTTTCCTGATGCACCACATCTAAATTACTAGACAACGAGGCGTTACTGAGTGCTGTATTAATTAATACGTAGATTATGCCCCCCCATCAGTTCATAAATTACTGTCGATTATGGTGAATGCGACAATCGAAGGGGTAACAGACACATCAGATGCTTATTTTCCCCTGAGTGCTCCTTTATCGAATGTGTCTTCTACCGGTCTCCTAATGCTTGGTTGTGTCAGTCGCAGGCTAACTCTTTGGTCCAAATCTGTGTAGTGTGGCGACCAGCCAAGGGGGTAAGCAACTATCGCGCCAACTATTGTAGAGCATTAAGTCACCTAGGCTCCACCATACCTGTTGCAATATTCCATATCTCATGTGCCACACAGATGTCCTATTCTCTCTATGGCATCTACATCTTTGGAATCACATGATGAACTGTGCGTCGCCCAACACTAACCTGTTTCTTATTGCCAATCTGTCCAGATTGTCAACCTTGGAGAAGATATTCTTACGAGCATATGCAAACCAATCATGTGCCCCATGCGTATCAAGCGTGACATGGCACTAGACAGCCTATAGTCTGCGCCTGTCTACTGTTCTAGAGCGTGTAAATACAGATGCTTTGTAAGGCCCAGCAAAGAGTGAAAAAACTCTAAACCTCGGGGAAATTTGCGTCCAACTTTTATTCTTTACACTAAATGCACACGCAGGCATGCGGACCGTAAAGGAACACTCAGTAAATGAAAAGGCTTATTGAGACGCCTATCTTCTTGTGCTTAGCATTGGTTGTCCCACGTCCAGGTCGCAGCTGCCATACAGGTAGGTGTGCATAGGTCGCGACGGCCAGAAGCGTTATATACTACGCAGCTCGATTTGGTCTTCATTGTGAGTCTTAGAAAGTTTACCATAACAACACACGCGAGAATGTATGAAGGCGTGCAACTATTTGTAGCTGCACAGCTTTTGCACAATGTGGATGATCGTCCATTTCTGTATCCAGTGCCCAGGAGAGTTTGTCAAATTCCCGTTGGGTAGACCCTAGGTATGTGAAGTGGATCTGCACCCACTGCCAATTCCATAGTTATCGATAGTGAATAACTGGTGCAGGCTACCCCACAGCCCTGACTCAGCACATTCGTTTCTTTATGATACTTATTGTTGAGGCCAATAGTCTCCTTGCATGCTTCATAGTGAAGCCGATTCATACAAGCTCTGAAGCTCCCCCTGTTGGCTGTGAGTGACTACCCTGGCAGCATCATGTCGAGCGAAACTAACAAGTCTACTTATAGTGCACCCTTCTGAATTTTTGTATTTTGCTTTCAGGCGCCTGGAACGAGAGATTTAAACAGACGGCCATCTGACCTAGTTGTGTCAAGAGTGAGGCATATTCCCCTTCACAGTTGCAATCTCTGTAATGCAATCGTTTTCAAGAGTAAGGGCAAAGAAATGATCCGAAGAGTGGTCGGAGCCAGAACACAGTGCCTTTGTTTAATTAAAACTCCCTTTACTAGCGTTATATCAAAGAGAGCATGTGGACTTGCTTTCCAGACCCAACTATTGGACCCCCCCCCCTTCCCCTCCCCTCCCCCTACACCAACCACATTTATGACATGAGGGGTATCCTGCAATTTCAGATTTAGAAGGAGCAGCCTATGGGGTTCAGGAGGATATTATAGAGAGTCCACTCCCTACTTAAACCAATCAGGCGAATGCTTTTGTGATGGTCTATAAAGCTATACTAAAGTCTACGGTTGGCTCGTTTGCGGTTATCTGATCTTATTGGGGACTCGTTCACCCCCCCCCCACTGCCCCCACCTGGGCTGGGAGGGGGGGCCCGGGGTTCCTCCCCCCCCCCCCCCCCCCCCCCCCACCCCCCCCCCCCCCCGCTGGTTTGTCGGGTGAATGATCTTATGTCCTGTTAATTCGGATCTTGCTGCTGAATCACCTCTGTCTGGTATAATAAGGGGCGTCTCGGGAGCTAAACTTGTGTAGTCGCACTTAAGATGACTTTTGGCAAAAAACCTTACCTACAATCAATACTAAGAAGAGAGATGCCTCTGTAATTTATTGCAATCACCTCTGTCTCCTTTATTGTTATACAGTGTTACATTCTTGGCATCCCGCATGTCTTTACGAATAGTTGTCTCTTCCCAGCACTGGCACAGCATACCATACAGGGGCTGTATCCGCGTGCTCTTACAGCATTTGATTAAATCAGGAGGAATCCACCACTGCCTGGTGCTTTTGCACAGAGGCCAAGCATATCAATGGCCTTGCTGTGTTCCTCTAATGTTGGTTCAGAATACCCAGCTCTCTCCATAGTTGGCAGACATTTGACAGCCTCGAGGGCTGCAGGCAATGCTGATGGGCCTTTTTTCTAACATAAAGCTCAGATTAGTGCTCGAGTCTGTAGGTGGTTAAGAGTTATAAATGTCAGCTATAAGTCTGGCAAACTTGCAAGTAATTTAGAAATTTTAAATCAAAGTTTTTTACACCATTTTTGTTTTCGTTTTTTGAAAGTTTTTTTTGTGTGGGGGAAAAAACAAATCAGCGGTGAAGTTGCTCATGATTGATCACATTAAGATGACATAAAAATATGCCTATGAATAATCACATTCCCCATGATTCACGATTATTTGTCCCCTTGACGATTATTCCCACCCATCTCCCTTACTGACTTGTCGACGATAGTCCGTGCGTTATTTGTTTATATTAAAGTACCCCACATTATTTCTCCATCATTAAAAATGTAGCGTAGTGACAACGTTGTATTAAACGTCTGGAACATAACAGGTAAATGTAGTCTCATAGCGGATACTGCTGTAGGGGAGTAAAGTGTTAGAGACGCCACCATACTAAGTTCAGCTTTTTGATGGCGTCGGGTAACCAGCTCTTTACCCTGCTGCCTTTTACCTTCTCAGCTGACGAGCGGAGCAAACCTGCTGAATGTTCCACTCCAGACAACGGATCAAAACTGGGATGAAGGTTAATAAGTCAAATGCCGGTAACTCTTGTGTGCAGTCTGGCAACAAAAGGATAAAGCACAAAAGGTCTAGGTACATCAAATTCAAAGAACATTATTTCAAAGTCATATGCCTGGAATTATAATGTGTAATTAGTTCTCGAGGTTTACGTCTAGAATGAGTTGAGTTCGTATAAATAAAAGTGAAAATTTTGGTCGAAAAAGGAAAAATTCTTATAAATAAGTTTGTGATAATGTCAAATACATTCAAGTCAAAACCGATAGACTGAATAAGTATGGCCAGCAGGTTGGCCTGAACATCAATTTGAAGAAGACAGAGGTCATGACACTAAATGTGGGCAATCCTGATCCCAAAAACAGGTAAGGAGACCATAAGTAAGTAGAACAGACGAGACACAACATTAACGTGTACCTAGGAAGGTCATAGTAGAAACGACCTGAACTGCGGAACAATCAAGGACAAATTAAACAACAGAATATTGGAATAAAGCGAGGAACATCCTATTGGGCTGTTCATCAACACAACATTTGGAAGTCTTTCCAGTACAGCACAAACACCAAATTAAGACTGTAGGATAGCTGTGTACTTTCTGTGCTTCTCTATGGTGCGGAATGTTGGAGAGTAACAGAGAAGGAAATGTCGAAACTGTCCTCCTTCCACACAATCTTCTTCTTCTTCTTCCATCCTTAGCCATCAACCGGCAAAGCAGTATGTGGCCAGTACGCCTAGTGGCGTCTTAGGGCAACAACAAATTGATCAATCTATCGCTGTTTCCACCACGCCTAGTGGCGTCTTATGTGGAACAAAAAACCGACCAACAATCTATCATTGTTTTCCGTAATCAAATTGGTTGGCAAAGCAGGTGATCCAGGCCCACTGTGCGATGAGTTTTTACAGGGAAGGTGGTAAACAGCCCCGATGCCCATTGACCCTCCTTAGATCGCTTTAAGCTGACATGCGGTGTATGGTTCATTGTTTACTATTCTTTGCTCCCCTTTTTCGGGCCCCTGTAAACACACGGGTGTCCACGATGACGAATCTGCCTAAGGAAAATTCTCCGAATCTTTTGGCCAAACACCATCAGCAACCAAGAACTACTTATTCGGAGTAACCAGGAGAACATGCACACCATCATAGCTGGCAGACGGCTGGAGTTGGGTTTGACCACGTCCTCAGAAGGGACCCTTGATACCATCACAATAAAAGCAAACTAAAGGACCCCCGAGGAAATCGAAAGAGAGTGGCCGACCGAAAACAACATGGCGGAGAACCCTGTGGTCAGCTTAGATCAAAGAATAATACCGACAGATGGTGGCACTGTTACTAAGTAAGGCCTGCCGACGCGAGTCAAAGTGGAAATCAATTTGTTTTGCTGTGCCCCTACAAGACCGCCAACCAGGCGTGATGGTCCGCCAGACAGCTTTTACGGGATTGGTGGTTATGGGATCAAGGATCAAAGAAGAAGAAGAATGTCAAATAAGCTTAGCTTCAAATAGATCCAATCTTTAGCAAGCTCCCACCCAGCGCAAAAAAAGTAAATAAATAAATCTGAAACTAATTGGGTGTGGTTGCAGAGAATCATGAGCAGGATCTGTATAATCATCAATGCCAGAGAATACCCTCTCTGCTTTTGTCAACCCGAATGGCAAGAGAATGACTTACAGACAACGACTGACTCAAGCGCAGGTCAGAAATTGGACTTGCTGGAGGTACCGGTGTCAGAGAATTACTCCTGATTGTCAGTAAGAGACAGAAATTTGGCCTAAAATTGTGTCGCTTTAGACCATGGCAGAGGTGTACCGGATCCTGGGTTGTGACAGAAAAATAAGCGTGAAACTCCATGGCAAAGATTTGTCCTTGGCATAAATGGCTGTAAACAATATTAAATACAGTATTAGACAAACATAAAGGGTAAAAGTTTTTATTCAGGCACTCTTTAAGAAATAATTAGTAGAGGACACAAGACAACAGAAAAAACAACAGACGTTAGTGGCATACCCAGGTATTCGAAAAACCCGCAGACCTTCCGAGCGACAACTCCGCTAGCTATGCAATCGAATCAACGCCAATATCCTCGCCGCCCGCTAGGCGGTGTTGTTATCGTGCAACTGAAAGGTCCCGGGGTTCGAATCACTGGGTAAGCCACTCACGACTTTGCTAGTCGTTGTTGTCGCACGGAATGTGGTCGGGGTTCGTGAATCGCTGGGTAAGGCCAACTCACATTCGTATTGTTATTTCTGTTTTTGTCCAGAGGTGTTCTACATCTTTATTTCGGTTACTAAGTGCCTGAAAACATAACCTTTATGTGTTGTCTAGGTATTTAATTTACTGTTTACAGGCCCTCGGGTTTTCCCTTCCCTTTGTTTGTTATAAATGTTTATACCAATACCAAAACCCTACCCTTGTTTCTATACTTTACTTGTGATTCTGAGTATCTACTATCATTTACTATAAACATATTAAGGTGAGTTCTATGACATGTTGTGGGACTGGCTTATACTGCATAATAGGGTAACAACAGAAGTGATTGCGTCATTGTTAGAGCTGAACTGCCCATGTTTAAACTTCCGGTTGTTTTGTCCCATTGCGGATTCCGCACTGATGACCATTCATGTAGCGAAATGATTTTCTATGTGGATGATGAGAAATGATTGGTAGACGAAGAAGTAGAATCTCCCTCGCCATGAACGTTTATGAAGTGCCAGTGCCAAGAGAATGTTACAACACTGGTAACACAATTGAGTTACGTCTTGTGAATACTCTGAGGCAGGTACACTAGCTTAAAGGCCTGTAGAAATTATAGCTGCGCCACTTATCTCTAAGAAACCTGAATTGTTGGATAATATAAAAAAATAAGAAAAAAGTAACTCCAAAATTGTTAAACATATAAAAATTTACCAAGTCAAAGAGCACAATTTCATAATTATTATGAAACCATCTATCTAGCCTTGTAATGAAAATTAGTGATGGAAGATGGTAAAAATGTATGATTAAAAATATTTACAAATTAAAATAAATAATAGTAAAAAAGTCCTTTGATGTATCCTTCCAATGAAATTATTCGTCTGTCCACAGTAGTTTTTTGTTATCTCTTGGGCTAATCCGTAGTCCTTGAGTTTTCTCATCATAGACGAGTCGCTATTGAAAACCGCTCAACAGTGTTTGTTAGTGATTGAATACACAAAAACTCAGTCTTTGCATTTCGCCACGTCTGTTTCGAGGTTCCTGAGAAGCACACTGTGTAATCAGGAAGAGCTTGTCCTTCAGCCCCGCCCTATAACTACGGGGACTAAGGTGTTTAAGATTTGTTCGACACTAGGCTCCAGTTAGCAGGAACAAAGGTCCTCCAAGTACATTAGAGTTTAAAACTTGATTCACGATACTTGATCTTGAGCTCAATCATGAACGATCATAAAACCGGAACAAAGGTAAAATAGGTGGCCATGTTGTTGCCAACAAATCTCACAACCGCTGATTTTCAGTGGGGATGGGGGGCGTTACCTTGTCCTCGAAGTGTTTGTATATAAATGAATGGATTTCAAGTAGAAATGTTTACAGAGATAGCATGAAAAAGATAAGTGTCTACTGCTGCAGAAGATAAACAAAATACATGAATAAAATGGACTATGTTATGATACATGGGTATGATATAACCTTTGCCTTGCAACTTATGGATGCCAGTAACTTATGTACTTGCTGGTATGTCCGTAAGCTTCCAGTCAAGAAATAAGTCCATGATATATTTTGGTTAACCATTATTGTTATGCTTCCTGACAATGCCGGTGAGGTTATCCCTAGTTTAACGTCCATGTGCTTCCTGTGTAACCCGGTATTAAAACTGAGTCTGTACCATCAAACTCGTAAACACAAATCTAAAAAAAATGAATATACACACGATATATCTTTTAATAAAACTTACATACCCTCTAGGAATAATAATCCGCAACGTTGAGACTAGAATTTGCTGAAGTATATCTGCCCTGCAAGCAGGGTGGAAAAAACTATTTACCTTTGCACATATGTCATCCAGTCCTCTCACTTCTGGGCGTCTGGATATTTGTGTGTGATATTTTAAATGGGCCGCACTGTCCTATAATTTGATGCGACTCTCCCCGTTACAGAAAGCACCGTCTGAAGATCTCCCGCTTAGAATTTTGTTTAATCTCATGGTTGTGGATGCGATCTTTGAGCTTTTGTTACTGTACTTGTTTTTCTCTCCTTTTCACTACAACACTTATATCCTTCTCCTTCCTTCCTATGTATCCTTTTCATTTTCCCCACATGAAGCCCTTATTCTAAAAATTCAAGTTTTATCGTGAAATCCTTATCCGTTGAGGTAAGTAGTTTAATGAATAAATTTTTTAAAAGAAAAAACATGAGCTTTTTTTTTTATTTTTTATTTTTATTTTTTTTTTTTTTTTTTTTTTTTTTTTTTTTTTTTTTTTTTTTTATTTTGTTTATTAATTTTTGTTTTTATTTTATTTAAATTTTTTTTTTTATTATTTTTTTTTTATTTTTATTTTTTTTTTTTATTTTTTATTTTTATTTATGTGGGTTGCACATTTAGTTTTTTTTTATATTTTATTTCCTTTAATTTATATTTTTAAATTTATTTATTATTTTATTTATATATTTATAATTTCTACCCTTTATTTATGCTATTTTTATTATATTATATGTTAATATTTTTCTCAGCTCATATTTAAGTCACTTGTAATTTATATTAGTTTTTAATCTTATGTTTGGTCAACTTCCTCCTTTCGGTTTTAGTTGGCTGCCATCCTGCTTTGCCTATACACATATTTTCTGGACTTTTTATTAATATAATTTTTTATCTCTTATTTTTTAGGTTTCCATGTTACGATCTACTTATTTTCATTTTTTTGGACCCCTAGGTGTCTGGGAGGATTTGTAAATTTACCGCTATGCATATTTAGGCGGAGTTGGCGCACGCAAAGCTTGGTTTTACTTGAATCTCCTTGTAAGGGGACGTTTTACTATTTGTGTTCTGTTGTTTTATTTCTGTTGTTCTATTTTTTATATTATATTTTCTTTATTTCTTACGAGTGCCTGAAAACATACCTGTTATGTTTTGTCTAATATTTATTTTACTGTTTACAGGGCCTGGGTTTCTTATTTCCTTATGTGTATACCCACAATTTTTTATTCAGCCGTCCTGGTTTTTTTAAGTGTGTATCCTATCCTTATATAAAAATCGATATTCTTCTTTTATTTATTAGGTTCTTTGATTCCATGTTATCTTGTATCAGGCTTCATTGCAGCTCCTATATTTTCCTATTATTCTAATTTGATAAATTTACTCATAATTTATAATTTTAAATTAAAATTCGTCGTTATGGACAGATAAATCCATCTAACGAGATACGCTTTTTCATTAGCCTTTGCTATTATTATTATATTATTTTTGGATGGGCCATAGTGAAATATTTATGGCACTTTACTTATAAAACGATTTTAACTACTGCATAGTATTAAAATTGTACGAGGATTTTTTTTTACGTTATAGGATTTAGTGCATACATGCATTGTTGAGTATAATTATTAGGGTTCCTTTTTTTTTTTTTATTTTTTACAGTCATGGCCTTTGTTTTATTTGATAGCAAGCTTCCTTACAGACTTTGTTTTACATATCTTCTTTTTTTGCCATTTTTAAAATTATTTTAACTATATATTAGGAGCCTTTCCTACAAGGTTATTTAGTCCTATTCTACATCTTTGTCTGCATTAATAGTTCCTTAATTTTTATCCTTCCTGCAAGTTTGGCCATCTATTATCATGCGCTTTTGCACCGTAATTTTAAACACCGGCCCTAAATAATAATTAAAATGCATATTTTTTTTACCTGTTTTATGACATGTTTATAATGTGCATTAATATTTATGAGATTTTTATAACGTAAAAACCTATTTCGGTGCATTATAGGATTTAAGAATAGTACATTAATTAAAATGAAAATTTAAGCCATGCAATATACAGTAGAAATTTTAAATGGTCAATAATTTTTTAATATTTAAAAAAATTAATAAGATAAATGATAAAATTAAAAGAAAAAATAACCGATATTGAAGACGAAAACCCGGACATATTAAATTGGAAAAGCGTATTTTTAATTTCTTATATAAACATATAATAATGAATATGTAGAATGTGTTGGCACAGAACCACTGGGACTTTTTTATCTGGTAGGTTTCGTTCTAATTATATTTTTATCTCTGTAATATTAATTGATTAATGCTATTAATGATATTGCTACGTCATATAAATTTATCTCGATATTATATATGCGTATATTAAGTAATTTTTTATTTTAATTTATTTAAACGGTTTTTAATATAAAAAGGATTTATGCTTTTTTAATATGATAAATAAAATAAAAAAAAAATGAATCGGCGTGTCTAATTTTAAGTGAGATTTTAATATTTTTACACTTTTACTTTTATTATAATATTATTTTTTTTACAATCTACACATCTAAAATTTTGTAGGATTAATTTTAAATTTAAATCTAAAACTGATATAATGTAGCCATATAATATAATTTTCTTGACGACCTCCTCACATGGCTTATTATACGAAATGGCATTTATATAATATAGCAAGATATAAGGTATATTAGAGGTTAATTTATGTTCCTTATTTTTATAATTATTTATGTTGATATAAATTATTATTATAAAATTTTATTTAAATGCTTTGTGGTTCATTAGTTGATAAGGCATTGCTGGGAATAATTTGCATAAGCCAATATATGAAAAATTGTTTGATAAAAAAAAAAATAAATTTAAAAATGATAGGTTATTAATTTCATAATTAAAAATAATATTGCTAAGTAATGAATATGTTTATAATAAGCATAGCTAAAAAAATCCTTGTTATTAAATCGTGGCATGCGATAATAAAAAGTAGCAGATGACTATACGCGAACCTTTATATTTTTGCGATTTTTTTTTATTTTTTTTTATTTTTATATTTTTTTTTTATATTATGTACCCATTGTTTGAGGAAAAACATGTGAAAGATTTGTATGAGTTTGCACATGACCAGGTACTTACGATTTTTTATTCCTGCTAGTTTTTGTATAGCCTTTTAGTTAGTTAATTTTTAATGAGAGGAAATATAAATAACTATAAAATATATAATATACATCTTATCCTTATCACTAAATTATAATAGGGGGATAGATATATAATAGATATATATATTATTTATTAGGATAAATAGGGATGTTTTTATGCTGGGTATTACGGGTTTGCCTCCTCGTTTTGCAGTTTAGTTTAGGTATTCCAACAGTTATATAATTTCACATTTATTTTATCATTCATAATATGGGCTTCAAAGATGTATTACATTCGCACAAGATTACTCGCACGCATTTTATTTTAATTATTAAATAGAGAAGGATTAATGACCTTTTATTTCATGGGTAGTATTTCACCTAATATTCAGATTATTAAGCGATATTTAAACCAATGGCTGTTATTATATTTTATTTAAATTATATTGGCTGAGCACGTTATTTTTTTAGAATCTGGGATTTTAGAGGATCTTTTGTGAAAGAATTAAGTCATTATTTAATTTAGCTCGTATTATTTATTTTTACCTCTGATTTTATTAAGATGGTATTTTTAGCTCTGGTTTAGAGCGTTTTTTAATTTGACTGAGATTTTAATATATGGCAGTATTAATTTTAAAAGATATATATTAAAATGATTAAATCGAAGGTTAAATTTGTATACTGTTTAAAATTACAAATAACAAATTTAATATAATTATTTATTTTTAATTTAACAAGTATATTTTAGAGGCGATAATGAGTATACAATAGATATTACCCATATTAATAATATTTATTATTTCAGATTTTTTTATTTTTATATAATGACATTGATTGGATAGTATATATTTAAGATTTTATTTAGGTAATTTTCCACATGGCATATTTAGGCTTATTATAGGGTTTCAATTAAATATTGATTCACAGGTGGGTTTTCTGCTCGCCGCTGATGGGTTGGTTTCGGTATAGATTGATCACTGAATAACGCTCCGATTGCTGGCAAGGATTAGCGATAGTAAGAACGTGTTCCCAGAAGGTCAAGGAGTAAAAGATCTACAAAGTTGGTCTCTCGTTATTTAAATCTTAGGCCATTTTGAGCTTAGGTTTTTTAATTCCAGAGATAGTTACGATCAACTTGGATTATTTTTTTTATTACCAGGACAACAACTATAGGTAATATTTTTTGGATGGCGAGGGGGAAGGTTCTTTTGGGGATTGGGTTTTTTTATATATTTTTTAGTTGTATCGCTTTCGGGGGGATTTAACCATGGGGGGTGGTGTGATACTCATAATTTCGTTTGGATTATTTTATTAAACTGAGGGGGGGAGGGTGAGAAAACTGTTTTTATGATTTAATTGGGAATACTTTAGGGGTTTATTATTATATTATTATTTTATTTTTAGTTAAATCGGGGGGTAACTTGATAGATTTTTTTAGCCCCCCCCCCCATTATACCCCCAATTGACCGAAAATTGTTGAGGCGGCGTTGTAAATTAAAATAGGTTTTCATTATAAATACCACTTTTTGATATATTTATTTTTTTTATTAATTTTTTAAATGCGCGAATTAAATATTTTTAAAATAGGTGTACATATAATTTAAATGGTAATTTTGATAAAATAGTTAGATATTAAATTTAGATTTTTACAATTATTTCTTTATATAATCTTTATTAACTGAGTAATGCTACCATTATAGGAAATATGGTATTATACCTAATGCTTTATTAATTTTTATTATTATTATATTATATCTAGCGAAAATTATTTAGTCAATTTTTATATCCCTGCAGTTAAATTAGATTGGTATCATTTGAAGTATTTTCATTTATACGCTTAGGTTTATTAGGCTATTTTGGGGGGAGGGGGTGTGGTGGGAGGTTTTTACTAGGGACGTGATTTTCGTAAGGCAGAGGTGATATCTTTATTTGATTATAGAGGTCTGATTTATATTTTAGTTTATTAAGTTAACGGAATGAAAACTCTGGGGTAAAGTTTGTTTTTTTTTTTAGGTGGTGGTGCTATCCTGGCTGATATTTAAGGTTAAGTTGTATAAAATGCTCATGATGATTATATGTATTTTATGGTATGTGTGTTTAAAAAATAATAATTTTTTAAACGATTTTTTTTACTTTAATTAGAATAAATTATATATATTAATACATGTATCAGTTTATCCTAACTATAATATAATAAAAAATAATTAATAATCTTTGTCATTAAAATCACGAAAAAAAAAAAAAAGCTCAAACGGCAAGGAATGTAAAATAAAGACAAAATGTATATAAAAAAAAATAAAATATAAACTTTACATGGGGAATTAGGGGGGGATTCATGATAAAGTAATGTACTACCGAGAAAGTAAGAGCTAGTAATACCATTATGCCCATTTTATATATTTAATGAGGTATTAAGGCATTATTAAAAATATATATTCTAATATAAAACGCTATGATAGTGCAGAAAAGATACGCGGAAAAATAAGAAGAACCAAGATGGGGTTTAAGTGGACAAAGAAAGAGGGCAAAGGGGAGAGCGCGAAGTTAGGCACCAAAAAAGACCGGAGAGTGTCAAGACCCCCCCCCCCAATAAAGGAAACAAAAAAACGCGTTTTTGACAACGTGAAAGAGGCAGGGCCCCATAAAAACAAAAGATAAAAAAAAAAAAGCTGAAAAAATGAAAAGGGGCAAAAGGAAAAAAACAGTACACAAAAGAAACTTGCATATAAAAAACCCCCGAAGTGAAAGAGAGATAAAAAGAAGTGGACCAGCATCCCAAATACATATAACAAATACTATAACCAATACATATCAAAGCCCATCCAAAACTAGAATATCAAGTAAGAAAAATGGAAAAAAAAAACATAAAAAAAATCAAAAATAAACGAGAAGAGAGGAAATCATATAGGATATATATACATATACTAAGTGCCCAAGTGGCTGATCAGTAAGATTTGGCTGTCAGACCATTACGGAAAGAACGCAGATGATCAAATTTTTGTTGCCCTACAAGACGCCCGCTAAAACTAAAATGGGAACTAGAAACAAGAGAGAACATAATAAGACGAAAAAGAAAGAGTAGCCATATTCAGCACCCTACTAAGGCAAACCTAATACAAAAATATCGCGGGAATACAGCAACAAGTCGGGGGGGGGGGATGGGGGGGAGGGGGAAGTTTGCGTCGCCTATTTCTCAGCTGTTTGTGTTTCCCCTTCTACCGTGATGTGAAGAGAAATATAAATATTATATATAGATATAATAAAATAAGACGGCCTCAATTAAAGCTTAAGAAATTTTAATAAATGATTTATATACCAAGGGAAAAGACATAACTCCTTGGGTCTTGGTCCTGACCATGGAAGGACATGTCCACATGAGAGCAGAAATTGTTGTATAGAGGTTTTATTCTTTTCAATATTAGCCACCGTCCTGAATTGACGACACAACTGAAACTACTCTAGCCATTCTCCTGCTTGTCCTTGAAAAGACCTTGGGAGTTAGAAACACCCTATTTTTTCAAACTAAACCATCATCACAATGCCAGTATAACCTCTTCAAATCGCTGTCAAAATGAATTTCCTTTAATAGCTGTTTTTTAAGATTTTTGGGAAATAGTAAAAAAAAGTCTGAATGGAGCCAAATCTTGAGAATATGTTGGGTGTTGAAGAATTTCAACAATTCAAATCGTTGGCTGCTAAGCCTGCACAAAGCCGTGCTTTGTGAGAGGGCGCGTATGTCTTGAAGCTAAAGGAAGATTTTTGAGTGCGCGTTTATCCCTCGTGTTTCCTGTCACAACCTTTTCTTAGTTTTTTGGTAGAAGAAATCTGCATAGTACTGTCCATTGAAACTGTGTTTTGCCACGAGGCAGAAAAAAATCTTTCAAAAGGAACACCTTTGCCCGTCCCAAAAAACAGTCAGCATCACTTTTAACCTGCAGATCTTCTGCGCCCTCGGCTTGACAGGTGTTGGGGGAGCCCGGGTTTTTCCATTGCATCTGGCAAATTTGGATTCGGTGTACATAAATGGTTATGTACCCAAGTCTCATCAACTGTCCATCACCATGGTCTCCAAAAAAATGTAGGTGTTTTTCCCTGAAACATCAGAAATTTTATCACACTCTGGCCTCCTTCTTTTCCATTGTTTTTTGTCTAATCTTTGGAGCATCAGATCCGGTCCAATAGGGTTACATTGCGCCTTGCACCGTACGGGAAACACTTATGAAGAAACAAACGCGTACTTTACACATTCAGTGGCAAATATGATGAACTGTTAAAATTGTGCCAAGTTTCAGTCTTCCTGCCTGTGACACCTGTCATGTCAGGGCCCAAGACTTATGTCAATCCCCTTTGTATATGTCTTTTAAAAATTTGCTATGTGTTAATCAGTATAAGTTGAATGTTCCAAAGTAATTTTGATCTTAAAATGTCATACGTCCTATGAGACGCAACATAAAATTCGGGTGTTAAAAATTTTTTAAAAAAAAAAATTTTAATTATTTTTAAAGACGGGCCCTGTCCTGGGGCGGTAGTAATAACTCACTAAGCTAATATACTTGGAAACTAAATCCATTTTAATATATGGCTTCCTGCAACGTCAGGATTGTTCCTTAGGGCTGTTTAGATATGATGTGGTGCTAAATAATTCTGGAAAATAGCTTAGTAATTGAAACGTATAAAAGTACCCGTTCGGAAATTCCGTTCCCACAGAAAAGTGTCAATTTTCTCCAAAACTGTTGCGTTGTATGGACATGAATTTTTTGCATGCAGTTCTTGATATTTTCATGCAATTATTAATATATCTTTATTGCCCTACAAAACTCATGTCCATGGTTCGAAATTTCTCTTCTATGCGTTATAATAAAAAAACTCTTACCGTTAGTCTGGGTTAAATTTTTAAAATAGTTTATACAGGAAAGTTACAAGATCCGTTCAAAAATCTTTTTTTTGTGTTGAATTAGCATAGTGACTACATGTCCGCACGAGTGCGCACCTATTGTACACAGTCGCGAGTAACTAATTCAAACCAAAAAAAAAATATTTTTATGAACGGAATCTTGTAACTTTCCTGTAAAACTAAGAAAAATTAACCCAAGAACAACAGTAACAGAGTATTTTTATATAACGTAATGAAGAAAAATTCGAACATGACATAGAGCTATTGTAAGGGTCAAAAAATATATCTAAGTAAATGCATGAGAAAAAATCTAAAGGACTGGGCATGCAAACATTCATGTCCAACAACAAACATTATTGGTAGAAAATTGACACTTTCTGTGGCACGAATTTCCGAACGGACTATAGTAACTTGTAAACTCCCTGAATTATGTGACTGATGAATTAATAAGTGAAACCAGTTCTGATACAACGAAACAATATGGGAGTACAAAAGAACCATGTGTAAAAATAAAACAGACCACATACTATTTAACATCAAACATATAAAGGAAGTAATAAAATATTTGAAAAAGAAGTCCCAATACAGCCCGAAGGACACATGCAATGGCAGAACAAGTGACAAATTATCGAAGAGGAAAAAAGGGAAGACATACTGAAAGAAAGCCAGAAAAAAAAAACGTAAATAAATGAAGTAAGATTAAGCGCAATAAAAGCAAATTTAAAATGAAATTAAAATGACAAATGGAAATGTAACCATATTTGTTTCCCCTGCTTGATTATTTTATATCGTTCTGTATTACAGATATATAATAATCTGTTGTTTTCGTTAAGTCGTCTGACTGCATAGGCTTAACTGATAGTCCGTTTAAAAAATCCTAGTTTATTTCATTCCTGTTTGTTAAATGAGTCACAGGATTTTTACCCACATAAAGCACTACTGCCTTTTTATGTCACCGAATATTCTGTGCAGGAATTCCCTGACATAATGCGAAACTCTAGACCTACTGGTTCTTATTCTGGTTTACGACAACGACCCAAATGTCCAGTTTTGGTGAAGCCGATGACTCATTTAAAGAAAAAAAAAAAAAAAAAAAAATATTGCCTCGATTTGGCTGAGGCGCATCCCGTACAACCTAGATAGTCGGTTATATTAGGACGCATGTCCAAATATAAAAGATCTCATGCCTGGAAATTAGTTATTTGTGACTCACGTTACCGACACACGTACCGACACACACGAACCGACACACGTGACAAGTTAAAATAATTACAAGATTCAGCCAAGACACGTCGCTTAAAACATGAGTCAAGGGAATTGTAAGAGGACCACGAACCCATCGCAATGTTTCCCCAAGGTACCCACATTTCGGGTCGCGACCCATAAGTTGAAAAACCACTGCCCCCAGAGCTTTCCACTATATAGTAAACGCCACGTAGGAAGTTATAGACCAAGCACCACACTGTTTTAAACCCACTAGTACGTCTTTATATTTCGTGTTTCCTATTTTTTGATAGTTTGTTTTTATTTGTTGTTTGTGTTTTAAATTCTAGTTTAGGAATTGTTTTTCTCGCCCAGGTAGTTTATGCCAACCTAGGAGCAGATTTTCAGTGGCAAGTCCACGTAAACATCGAGACCCTTATATTCACTCTGGTGTCCGAGAAGAATAAAACTTGTATAGAGACATGCAGGAACGAATCAGTTGTTGAATGGACTTAATAAACAACATTTAGAAATGTGATAATATTGTCCATAAAAGCTAAACGTTGAAAAAAGAAAAACAAGAATTGGATGAACATTTCTTCACGTATTCCCCTTCTACTTTTCCCAAGAAGTACAGGACTTCAACACACGTGGGTGCCAAAAACTTCCTGTCAGTGCCATCAGCATAAAAAGTGTATCCATGTCCTCTATGTAATTTTCAATGTCCTATCCCATTTGTCAACTCCTGTTGTGCATGTAGTGTAACAGATTGGGCTCTCGTTCTCATGAGATGGACAAACAAAATGTGTTGTATAGAACATGAGGTATATTCAAGAGCGGTGGATGGGTGAGGCGCTTTCCTGAGATTCACCCCCACAACCATTTTTCGTAAAAGTGCTGGCTGCTTAGAAGATATGATTTTTTAATGGTACATTTATAAAGACCAAGTTTAGTGTATGATAAGATTTATTATTCCCATCTTTCAACACAATGTACTCTAGTATATTTTATAAATTCCTTATAACAAACATGGCGCATCCGCTGGGGTTTTGGGGCAGAGGGCATCCCTAAAGTATTTGGCACCGGAGAGCGGATCATAACCATTAAGCACCCACTTCTCATCAAAGATAAAAGACTTGCAAAAATATTTTTTTAAAATACCAGTTACAGTCATTTTTTATAGTGGGTCCGATGGGCACCGAACCTTTCTGCTTGTCCACCCGGGCGGACCGCCACTCGCAACCCCCCTTGCCTTAGAACGCCAACTGAGTTTGAGGTGCGATTCTAGCCCCCACGAATAAGCGCCTCTTACTCGAATACCCCACTCCAGAACACGACCATGGTTAGTAACTTCCCACGGAAAATCCATCTACATTTTGTACAAGCGTTTCACGATCATGCCTTGTTTGTACAAGGACTTCCATGCTGTTTGCATTTGTTGCTCAGGCAGGAGGTGGAACAAAAGTCCTGCATATTACCTTTTTCTAACTGTGAAATATTTCGTCCAATGTTCCCTACTGTGTATCACATTTATTGTGTAACACTTCTGCGCAGCACTAACAAACCAATTTACAGCGTTGTTTTTTTCCCCTACATAGTATAAAAAAAAAATTATGGCTTACGTGTAGAAACCAAAATTTGCTGATATATACTCTTATCATACTCCCGTATAATGTCCTCATCACCATGGGGTTGGTTCCTTCCTCCGCCCACATGTGTAGGATTTGGGTGAGGGAAAATGTAATAAAGGTGAGCTCGGGTCCGTAACATACGTCCACAACACCCCCCCCCCCCCTTTTTTTTCCCTTTTGTCCCCGGGCTACATAACAAATACAAAGAAATTGGCCAAAGCCGTATTTTTGCCTTAAAAAAAACAAAGATCAAAAATTAAAAGAAATAAAAAGACCGTCCAGTTCGAATGAGAGCAGGTAGAATTTTAAGTAATATGTATCCTTTCATTATATTGTTTGCCTGTATGAAAATGGCTTACCGCATTCCACACAAAATAGGCGTCCTTTGGTTTATATCATAACTCCTTGTTATATATAGTAACTACCACCAAGCATGTACAGTTTTGTTTTGAGTTTTTTTCCCAGCAGGTGAAAGTTTTTATACTTCTGTTAGTGCTTAATATTGATTTTATTGTCAAGTTTCGGATCTCTATCGTCCTCTCTCCTCAACTCTCCCAGCTCACGCACACGCTCTCATCTCTCTCTTTCTCCTTATTTTTCTGTTTCTTTCTTCTCTTCGTCTCTCACTCTCTCTTCTCTCTCTCTCTCAATCTCGCTCACTCTCTCTCATCGCTTTCCTCATTTCAGAATGTACGAGAACGTTTTTACCTCTTTTAGCATTAATAATGCATGTACAAATGGTTTCACATAAAGGATGGTATTCTTGTTTGCCCTCATGAGTGGGGAGGATCATACAGAATGAAAGTTAAGGCAACTTTGACAAGATGTCTGACGAGCCTGCTGGCCCAATAATCAACCGTTTAGAAATAAAGTTTGGTTCTCTTTCTCACTCTGAAAAGCACTAGATGAGCGAGCGAGTGAGCGGATTGTGTGTGTGGTGTTGAATACAAACATATTTAATAAACAATGCTGGACGTAAAGCTAATAGATTCGAGCACAACTGACGTGACGAACAAGTGTCTTTCGTCCGGTAGAAACGAATACTGAAGAACATGGTAAGGAAAGTAGGGTCCCGACTAAATAAACAAGACAAGAACTTAGGATGTATAATTCGCGTCGAAAAGATGTTATTAATAATTCAACCTGGTGTTTTATTTTGTTGCTGCGTAACAGCTAAACAACTGTTTAATCTTCCCATATATCACTTTTAATTTCTGTCCAAGTGTAATAACTCTGTATCTATTATTCAGAACATCTATCCTGCTACGTTTAGCCCATGTTATTTATTGAAGTTCTCCTGTCCTTAAAACCAAAACCCTTAAATATAGTTAAGTGCCTAACATTTCACACACAACAGTGGGCAGTTAAGATTTGTTCAGCCCATGCACTACTACATCAATGACGCATTTAAAATGAGCGCGCCCAAGTTTTACTTAACAAGTCAATGCCCCATCAGCCACTTCTTAGCGACAATTTCATGTTTTACTGAGCAAACAATCTTCCCAGTTGTAATTTATCTGAGTTTAAAAGTACGTAATATAAAAAATAAAATAATTCCGCTTGCTTGCAATGGTGCAAACCATACAGGACAGTCAGTCACCGCAACATTGTCAGTCTGATGTTTAATATATGAGATACGAACATACATATACGACATAGCTGCAGATGTAGGTGCATGGAATCTAATGGTCCGCATCAGTTGTTGATTAGAAAGGATAGAGACAAGAAACAAAGCAGTTAACATGCTTAGCGAAAATGGCTTAAAAGGCATTGTGTATTGGCTTGTGGATAACCTTTTAGGATCGTCACGTGTTGACCAACTTAGTTTTGTTCCCTCAACCGAACAACGGTTTATATACGATAGCAATTTGTTTATATAATTAGGCAGCCCCTAAAAGCCTACATAACCAACCAATTTGTCGCATGTCACGTCATCCTGCTCATTATTCTTGTCATTCCAATTGAGGTCTCGAACGCTCCTGAGCGACCGTAAGTATCTATTGTAGATATATGTGTTTTTCCCCCAGTAAGGCGGTTTACAATAATTAAGTCGAGGTGCAGCTTGGTCAACCACAGAAGCACGTCCTTCGTAATATTCATAACGCTTTTACTAGCCACTTATATGAGAAACCTGGTAGGTCGATGGTTGGAGATAGCGTGTAGTCAACACCAAGCCCCAGACAGAAGGTTACTAGTATATGTTAGACAAGGCTTGTGAAGCCCTGAAAAGGGCTTGCCCTAATAACGACTAATGGCCAAAACACCAACCAGCGAAAATGAAAGTCGTTAAATTGCACATGTTGAAGCAAATAGCATGTTGCCCTTTTTACATGTTTGCCCTGGAATACTAAATTAATGGATGGTAATTATAATTTTTTAATACATTGTTTAAAAGTTGTCACCAAGATAAATAAACTATTAACGTTGTATCGGAACAATGTCACTAAAACCCCACTACTGGAACATTTTTCTCACAGACCCCACTGGACCTGTCACAGGGACAATATGGTGTTTGTTAAGACAACTAAAAAACTGACCGGGACATTTTCTCACAGACCCCTGAACATCAAGGGACAATATGGTGTTTGGTTAAGACTAAAACTGACCGGACATTTTCTCACAGACCAATTGGAGCATCAATGGACAATATGGTTGTTTGGATAAGACTAAAACTGACCCGGGACAATTTCTCAGAGACACACACATGAGAATCAAGGGACAATATGTGTATGGTTAATACAAAAACTGACCGGGACAGTTTTCCTCAGACCCACTGGAACATCAATAGACAATATGGTGTTTGGTTAAGACTAAAACAGAGACCGGGACATTTTCTCAGACCCACTGGAACATCAAGGTAAATATGGTGTTTTTTTTGGTTAAAACTAAAAAACCTGACCGGGAACATTTTTCTCAACAGACCCACTGGATGCATCAGGGACAATATGGTGTTATGGTTAAGACTAAAACTGACGTCGGGACATTTCTCAGACCACAGGAGCATCAAGAGACAGATATATGTGGTTTGGTTTAAAACTAAAACCTGACCGGGGAACAATTTGCTCACAACCACTGCGGCATTGGGGGTGGAGGGGTAATATATAACATAAAATAAAATTTAAATAAAAACATAAAATTAAATAAAAGGAGGAACAGCGGAAAATGATGAAATGTTGTGGGGTTTTAATAAAGATAAGTTGAGAATAGTTGTAAAAAATTGTTGGGGGGGGGAGGGGGGAA
>JAMPIV010002101.1:0-40061 GCA_024509875.1 Oreohelix idahoensis
CAGCGTTATCTCCACCAAACCAAGTCTTTTCTGGACTTTATATTTTATCCTAAGAGTGTATGCAGATTTATGATTAATTAATTTGTTTTATTGCAGCTTTAAATTAATAGACTTGTGTAAGGATCAGACCAGAGAACTGAACTGAACTTTAGTTGTGAATCTGTAAAAGGAATTCGATGCCTACCAGAGATTATCAGGATTGTCATGTGGAATAGTCAATTACAATATTATATTGGTAACAGAGACTTGGCACTCCATAATGTGAAAGGCAAAGGCAGCGTCATACTTCTTCTTCTTCTTCCATCCTTAGCCACCAACCGGCAAAGCAGTATGTGGCCAGCACGCCTGGTGGCATCTTAGGGCAACAACAAATTGATCAATCTATCGCTGTTTCCACCACGCCTAGTGGCGTCTTTGTGGAACAAAAACAGACCGAACAATCTATCATTGTTTCCGTAATCAGATTATTTGGCAAGCAGGTGATCAGCCCACTGTGCGAAGTTTTTGCGGGATGGGGTAAACAGCCCCATGCCCATACCCTCCTTAGTCGCTTTTTACGACATGCGTGGTAGGGTGCAGTGTTACTATTCTTTGCTCCCCTTTCGGGCCCCGGTAACACACGGGTGACAGCGTCATACCTTTGTATAAAATGTATTATATTCATGTTTTATATTATTTTTTAAAAATGTTCTGCAGATAGACACCTGTCTTGTCTCGCTATTGCTAATCAGACTGATCCATGTATCATTCACATTCATGCAACCATCTGAAACACGCTCATTTCATGAACATACAGGCTTAATAATAATAATAAATTCTTTAAGCACCAAACACGGCGCATAAGGCAGAAACCAGTGCTCTCCAGGTTGTTCGTTGTGACGCCACGCCTCTTAACTCTTGCACATTATTTAGGCCCAACGTTCTTCCTTCTCTTATTATTGTTCTTCTAAGTGTTTCTTTTGGTCTTCCTTTTTTCCTCTTACCCTCAGGAACCCAAGTGAGCGCCTGCAGTGGTATTCTGTTGTTTTGCATTCGTAGGACATGACCGATATATGACCATCGTCTTTTCCTTATACAGTCGGAGACATATTTCTGCTTAGAGTCTTCTCTTATTTGTCGATTAGTCTTGAATTCTTTCCAACTGATGTTCATGAGTTTTCTAAGACATTTGTTCTCGAATGTATTCAGCTTGTTCTCCAATGATTTTGTTATTTTCCAACTTTCACAGCCGTATGTTAACACTGAGCTAACATTTGAATTAAACAGACGAAGCTTGGTATGTATATTCAGTGATCGTAATTTCCAAATGTTAGATAATCTATTGAAGGCGCTAGCTGCCAAAGCAATTCTAGTATGAATTTCTCTTGTTGTGTCACCATCCTGAGTCATTTTACTGCCTAAATAATTGAAACTTTCAACTTTCTGTAGTTTTTCCCCGTTCAGGATGATATCGAAGGTCTCGTTAGAAAAGTTCATAACTTTAGTTTTAGAGGCATTTATTTGGAGACCTATTTTAACCGAGAGAGGACACAGATTATTTATTTACTGCTTCTTGGGCCTGTCTTGGTGTTGGACTTAAGAATGCCAAATCATCTGCAAAATCAAGGTCTTCCAGGGACTTTCCATCTGTCCATTTTATACCTAATTGTTCGTTGTGGGTATAGTTTTTCATAACCCAATCAAATTCATGCAACCCATGTGAGCAGACAAGGACAGTGATTAGTTAATGATGAAAAGCATTGATTTTTTAGCATTGCCAAGAGACTAGAGTGACATAACATTTGAGAAATTGTTTCAACTTAATTGGGAAATTCAAGAAAAGACTTTCTTAGTTATATAATTAGAAATATAAATCAACCATCATTCAAATTTTGTAATATATTTTATTCATTGAATTCCATCATCATCCATTCATAATTTCCCAAGAAGAAAAGCTAGATGTAAATAATAAATTCAATAATTGTACTCAGCTGACTTATTAATTTTATATTGTTAAAGTTTGAGTTTTATTGAATTGTTTGATTATCATAGGTAGTTACATAGCGAAGGTGGCAACTTAGGGTCTGACTTTACTCTGAATGCTTTCTGAAGCAGATACCTTCACAGCCGTGACTATCCTGTGATACCAGTGTTCTTCTCCAACACTGGGACTTAACTCTTTTCCAGACAGAATACCATTTCTGATTCACTACACACATAAAAACCTTTCGCAACAATATGCGTTCTAACTGCTGATGATGAAACCACAAACAAAACATGCAACGCAATGTAGAAAGGCCTATGTGTAGATTACTATGATAATTGCAGCGAAATCGATTCTGTAGGTGAGTGCGATGACAATGCATGCACATCATTTTTTCTGATATGCACAAAATGTCGGATGCGCTTATGGTAACAGTGTATGGCGAGTTGTGATTGCAGACAAATATGAGATAAACGTGTGACAAATCTAGCTTGGATAGTTATCTATTCAGTGGCCAGTAGCGTCCACCGTGTTGTTTGAAGTTGGATTAGAGTTGGTCCAAATTTAGAAATGCTAAACCTAACACACAAAAATCTATCGGATTAGAGTTTTTGTGCTAGGTTTAGCATTTCTAAATCTAAACCCAATTCTAATCATAATGATGCGGCTGACCTAATTGGCTGCAGGGTAGATATCGATTCAAGCGAAATGGAGGACATGTCCTACAGTGCTTCATTTCAACCGGTCTGTTGTAGCAACCTGCTCATTTATTACTCTGTTTTTGCGCTATGTGTTGTGCCCCTGCTCTAATGACATCGTGCAAGCAAAGAAGAAGAAGAAGCTGAGAGCACATTTTCAAGTGTCTGCTTCTCTTGGCATAGGGGGTACTGAGCATCATCAGACTTTCCCAATCTCACAAGGCTTGCAGACGATGGCAGAAGATCATATATAGATCTAATAATGAAGCTGAGTCTAAGAGGTGCAATATGCCACATATCATTCCATGACAAGGACCTTTGAAGAGCTCCTTTCCATGCAGTCCGCTGGCCTTGTTGGGCTTGCTGCACTGTTTTTTGCATCCTCTTATCATTCTCAACTTCTCGAACTTCCTGGGAATTACCAAATGTTTCGTGGAACGTTTTTCTCTTTGTTAGGGAACTCTCATCGGTTCTGTTGATATTTTCTTTGGCGGATGCTAGTATGTCTGACGCCGGTGTATTTCTCCCACATATCTGTGATTTTTTTTTTTCTGTTGCTCTTTCAACGGTAAAATGTTCTTGAGAGAAGAGACAAAAACTACCACACAAACAAACAAAAACAATTATCAACAATCACTTAACGAAAATGTCTGCGAATATCATAATAATAAGACAAAATGATAAACATCCTATACTTGTAACTGTAATAGGACTTACGTTTGCTCGCTGTCTTGTAAGCAGGCACCTAATAACTGAATCTGCTGCTCTTCTACTAACAACAATACGACCATCTATAGCAGTAATCCTAGCAGAGAAAACAGAAAACACTGCCTCGATTTCGAGGTAACTGCTTCCGCTTTCCGGTGTTATTTTGTCACTGTTCTAACTTTGTAAATACTCTGCATGCAACTTAACAACCAGCGTTGTCACTCATACTTATTTTTTGTATTACTGTGTTAAATGGAGAGAGTCTAAATGATGCATTAGAGTATTTACAACGATGCAATTCACCCGAAGCTATAGAAACTGTTAAGAATAGACAGATCTAAGAAATGCACATATAGTCAAACAGTTTTAACAAAAACGAAGATTAACATGTAACTGCTAGTGGGGGTGTGGTGGGAATGTAATAGCCTAATGATGTTCCACTATTTCAGGGCTTTGAAGCGGAGCCCGAATCTGGAGCGTGAAGCAGTGGAGTAGCAGGATTTTTTCCGGAGCTGGAGCGGAGCCTGAGGGCAAAAAATGCTGACTGCTCTACTGCTTCAATTCCCCCCCCCCCCCCCCAAAAAAACAAATGACGATATGATATGCTAAATGCGTAGAACTGAAGTAAAATAGTTAATAGGTGTGTTTTATTCGAAACCTGAGTTAATTTTTGTTCCATATATTTTTATGAGCATTTTATCTTGGATTTAAAAAAACCACTTTCAAATGTTTAAATGACTAAAATAATGCTGTACACCTTTATGATGACTGATCAGCTTGATCTCTACTTGAAATAACAAAAACATTTATATTTTTTAAAATGTTGGCAGCCTTGAAATTGTAAAAATTTGAAACGCATTTTTAAAAAAATGTCAATTTAATTTGAAAACAAATCTGTTTCTTTCCATCAAATCACATATACTATTTATAGAAAAAGTAATTAATCTGTCTTAAATGGTTAATCTTCAGTACTATTACTAGTATAATATCACAAGCAGGTACGTTCTGGAATAAAATGTAATACTTTTTGTTCATTACTTTTTGAATTATCACTGCTGTGTCATTACTTTTTGAATAGCATCACGAGAAACATTTATTATAAATTTAACCATGGCATCAACAACAAATTCAAATCTGCCCACATGACTGATAGCCGATTTATGGAAATAGATCTATATGTTGTCTTTACATTTTAATGTGAAAGGTCCTAATTTCGGCTTCTGGAAAAAGCAAAGAAGAAATCGACAAAGTTGCAGAAAATGTCCCGACTCCGAAATTTACGAGATTTAAGCCAAAGCATATCCACTTTTGATCCATGAAAAAAAGGGGTAGGGAGGCGCTTAAAAAATTGAAATAACATTTGAAACTAGTTGTTTACAGAAGTAAAAAGTACCTAGTGAAGTTTTTGAAATAGTGAGTTAAATACAACAAAATTCTTCTGCTGTATAAATTAGAAGGGGCAAGATTTCTGCCAATCCCGCTCTATCATTACATTATCTAGCACTGCAAGAGGTTTAGATATTTGACTGTACTTCTAAATTGAGTGCTCACAATGCAATAGCCTGCTGCCCTGAGATCATTCAGGATGATTCTTCGCCTGTCATAGCGTTATCATCCACTCAAGTCACTGTGGAACGTTTTTCTGACATCAAAATAATCAAATCCGAGTTGAGAGCAACAGTGAATCCAGGCTTATTAGAAGCGGTCCTTTTTTTAAGATCCAATTCAATTTAAATAAAAATTATCATATTTAAAAATATTTTTTGAATTTTTGTTTTGGATTATTGAGTGCACTGCCTTCCTAGCTCCGTGGTCTATGGTTCGATCCCCAGTTGAGGTGGGGATTTTTTAGACCGCAAACGGCTCCAGGGTCGACCCAGCCTCATGAATTGGATACCAGAATAACTCTGGGAAGGTTAAGGCGGCCGGCGTGATGCTGACCACATGACCCCTAGTGTGCTGATGGACAAGAAAATACGGGCCTAACACCGTATTCCCAATATTCCTCTATAAGCGTGTAACGGGATCCTTTACCTTTTTATTGTATGAATGAATAGTTGAAAATGTAATCTACGAAATCATCGCATTCATTTATTCAAACATGCACCAAAATGTTTATGTTCCAAATTACAATTAGCATTCATACCCTTCGACATTTGCTACCTGCATAACATTCAGACTGCTTCTAGATTCGTTTTCAGCATGCCACTCAAGCTTGTGTAAATTTACTGTTTTCGGCTTTAAAGTTAATTTTAAACATTCTGCAGAAGCTATGGAAGACAATTGATTGCAGCAATAAATAATTATGAATATAAGGATGATTGAAAGATTCGAGTGCGACATATAAATTGTTTGAAAATTCTTGAATTAAAAAAAAGTGTCTTTACCAAAGTTACAATATGCATTTGTTTTAAAAATATACTTTGAGTCGGGGCGGAGCGAAGCCGCAACGGATTTGGATTAGTCACTATTGATGCCTGGTTAAAGCTGTACCATAGCAATTAAAAACAAAATGAACAAACGTGTTGCCACACACATTTAATTTTTAAGTCCATGGCGCCCCACCAGGATGGTTCAAATCGGGCCCCACAGTTACTAAGGCCGACTCTGGTCACATTGAATCAGTAGCAAAAAGAACCATCTGAAAGTCGGGTAGTTTACTTGTTTATTTTCAGACACGCAGCTTTAGTCATATAGTTGATAAGCGTTGGAATTTTTTCTGAGTTACTTAAGCTAATATTAAGAATATAGAAGTTCAGTCTGAGCATTATCGGACATTATCACAAATTTGCATACAGGTGTCGCTCATTTATGTAGGTGAATATTGGGCTTGTTTATTTAATTAATTAACACACTTTACTTAAAGCTACGCAAGTCTTGATTATATATTCATTGGTAGGTGTACAATAACGTTACCAGGCAACCGTTTTGAGATGAGGAAAATAGCTTTGGAACTGTCATCATCACATTTCTAAAAGAACTATTTCTTAAAATTGGCTATCGATTTCAAATGTCAAAATACATTTTCCGTCAAAATGTCAACTTCTAGATCCAAAATAACACTTTATAAAACTACTACGACTACAGACAAAGGAAAGCCATCAGTCATTCTACTTGATATACATTTTTTCCCCAGTCAGGTAAAGTCAAGTCTAACCTACCTTGTCTGAAAACTGTTAAACTGGTTGTCTTGTAATATGGCTGCACAAGAATGTTGATTCGAAGAAAGCAATAAGGTATGGGAATGCTTGATGATAACCATGGGAACTGACTTAACGAGGGACGTTGTCACAAAATATATCTTAAACATTGACAAAATAGAAGAAGAACAAACTGAACTTTATCAACTCAGTGACGATGGCATATTTATGCCTTGGAACTTGGTTTTTCTTGTGTTTAATTTGTTTTGGTTTTTTTGGTCTTGAGACTTTGTTTTCATTGAATGTGTATAATTTACGGCCACCAGAAACAGTAATGACTTTGATTGAACTAATATAAGGTGCATATTTTTAGTGGAAAGCCATGCTTATAAGTTAAATATTTCCATTAGCATAAAATCTATTTTTATCTCTTACTTTGAGCTATAGTACACACGCAGTACAATCCATATAGAATTGCCAGGGACAACTCATATTAAGCACTTAAAAAATGTTTCTTTCTTTCAGAAATACTTTGTCAACATTTCGGCTGGCAGCACTGTGTACGACTAGGGCTTATGCTGTTTCTCGTTAGTTAGTAAAGGAAAATAAAAAAACTAATATTTTATTTAATTACTTATGGTAGTAGAAAACTGTCATTACAAGAATTTAAGTTATTAATGAGAGTATTTCGATAATTGAAGAAAATGATTAACAAAAGTGAGCAGAATATGGGAAATAACCCAACAGGTATTACACATCTCGTCAGAATGGCACAAATTTTACAGTTATCCCACCATTTCAGTTAGATTTGATAACTTTCATCGTGTTTGTTATACGTGTGTGGGGGGGGGGGGGGGGGGGGGGGGCCGCCGTGCGTGTGTTAAAAAAATTAATACTGACATTTTAAAATAAACTCCTTAATTTTTTGTTACGGTCCATTACACTGGTCTGCTGTTGTATTGTGTTTCTGTATGAAGTACGCCATCTTCTACATACATTTCTCCTGGTCTGTCCTCCAGAACTTGGTCGTTCTTTCTTAGAGGTCTTTGTACGCTGGTGATTTAGATCGATGCTTATAAGGTGTCCAGATTAACTTATATGTTTTTTTATTGTTTTTTTTTTCGCTGTTTCTATATTTGTTTCCTTCGTTGTTTCTATTTTTCTTTCCTTCGCTGTTGCTGTTCAGAATGAGTCCGTTATCTTGTCGTTTCTCGCTAAGGAGTTTCATGATTGTGTGAAATATAATACTCAGGAAGCATTGTCGTAGAAAATGGCAGACTTGACAGAGAAATTGAAACAAGATTTCAAAAAGCCACGACAGCGACTTACTGTCACCACTACTCAAACATTTGAATACCAGTTTGGAAACTAAACGACGACTGATAAATAGAAAATTCTTACCAACTCTTTGCTATCAGTGCCAAACATGGTCTCCTAAGATGAGATACTTAAGAAGAGCCATCAATGTTACCAGGACCATGTTTAACACTGTAAAAAGTAAGTAAGTGAGCAAAAAGCAAGCAAGGAAGTAAGCAAGCAAGTAAGTAAGTAAGTCAGTATAAGATAATTACATTTACTTTACTGTTTTACTTTGTTTCGGTCCACTCGTGCCGTAAAGCGGCGGGGGTTAAGCTGAAGTTTACGTCCTTGAACCAAGTGTGTCACATTGGCTGATGTTTTAGGATTTCTGTAATATTGTCTATCCATCAGCCTCTCGGTCTCCCCGTTCCTAAAACTAGACCGTCTGCTGTTATAGGCGCATTGTGGTCATTGATTAGACTCTATTTGCTTGAGACGCGCAGCATACCCGCCAAAATATTGCGGGAAATAATTATGTTGTGCTCTATCTGCTGCACCACATGATAACGGCACTAAATCTTCTGTGGTTATTTATCTGGATGCATTGCTTAACACGCTACGGAGTAACGCATAAAAAATTACATGGAGAGAAGTGAAAAAATAGAAATGGATTGAAATTTGAGAAATTAATTATATGATTGCTTTATCACAACATGTTCTGTAAATGTACGGATAAAAAAAAGGAAAACAATCTTGCCTTGGAACGTATTAAAAAAAAAACTGAACATAAAAATTCAAAATCAGATTTCTATTACTCCGTCTCCGAATCATTATTTAAGGGAGTATTGACTTGAGCGACTAATCGACCTAGTTACTGCAAATATAACGAACTTCATTCTTTATTTACACTCACCCGAATTATCAATGGGGAAAATTCAAGAACTTGTATCAAGAATAAGATAAATACCATTATTAAGGATGGAAACAAAATGTTTCATTACCCGCGCCAAGAAAAAATTGCAACTTTGGTGGGAAAAAGATGGGACAAATTCTGGTACGGACGCAAAAGGAAATCCTACCAAATTATTATGCGCACTATTTCAAGCATCGTGCAATGGCGAGAAGCGCATGCCCTTTACGTCAATTCCAGACTGCAGCTTTGGTGGGGAAAAGATGCGCGCTATTTTAAGCGTCGTGTAATTTAGTGCAATGAACAGAAGCGCACGACATTTATTTCCAGGCTACAATTTTGGTGGGAAAAATTGTGTGACTGAAAGAAACCGTAAGAAATTTCATAAAGTATGACCAAACCATTTTATTTTCTGTCTCACTATATCATTGATGCAGTATGCAGAGCATACAATTTTACCGATTCATCATTTCTCATTCCGTCTCTCGTGGTAACATTAATGCACTACATTTCACATAATGTGTTTTTCCAAAGACCAAGTTTGATAACAAAGAGTTTGTAAAAATGTAAAATATAAATATCAACTGAACTAAAAGAATGAGAAAATACACATTTTTTTCTCAGGCAGACAAATCGTAAGTAGTAAGGAACACTTGTTTCTCTTGATTGTTACCCCTGATTGTTCATTATCATTCCTTGGACTCTAGAGAGTACACATAGATTTTGACAAAAATTCATTCCCGAGCAACAGTTACTCCTCATGCCAAAATTTGATTGGTTCGGGAGCAGAGGTCATCAACAATTACTCTCCAAATCTATCTGTCCTGTGCTATCCGGGGAAAACCTTTCCATGTCTTCTTTGTACCTTTCATGTCTGTTATCAGTTCTCTTCTCCATGTGTGAGTTGGGGTCTCAATTTCTAGTACCCTGTGGATTACAAAATAGGGACTGCTTGTAATACTATCAGTTGGTTTCTTTAATGTGTGTCCGCTCTAACGGACACAATATGTACCCGTCTTCTAATGTTTTACTCCACTAGTATTTAAGAGAAATAGCAAAAGGTAATGGTAAAGTAGTCTCATAGAAGATCCTGCCTAGGGAAGTGAATGTGATAGATACTTCACTATACTTGGTCCAGCGTCGAGAGGTGGGTTGACCAGATCCCTTCCTTGCTTCATTTTCCTTCCCTAACTCAAGAGCAAAGTGAGGTACCCATTTACAGCTGGAGCATGTCGATACCGTGAATCTAACTCGGCACCTTTACCACGAGAGATCGGCGCTCTACCACACTGTCAGTCTGACGCTCAAAAGAAATAGTGGTGTACCGAAAAGAAATGAAGACTGGGAATTTTAGACAGGCATGACAGGGATAACGACAACAGAACGAGCATGGACGGATGCTGCGGGACATGCAGGCGTGGTGTGAATTTTTCTTGAAGGCCTTTGCTCAACAGAAGGCAAAAGGTAACGATGATGAAATGAGCACGAATGCAAACTAAAATTGGTATTCTCCACCCAAGTTATGTTGGTAATCTAAGCCCAAGAGTCAAACAGGCCCTATAAATAGATAACGAAAGTAGCCAGAACAATTTTTGCGTCAGCCCAGCGGATAAGTTATATCTGCAATTTAAGACGGCTGTGAAGGCTTGTTTATATTCGCGAGGAATTAGAAAGTGTGTTGTGACCTGTAACGTACGTGTCTATTGTCCCCTCCTGAAAGCTAATGTTAATCGTTAATCTCATCTTTGTCTTAGTTTTCATCGTTCACTACTTTCCAAGAAGCTGATATCTGAGACGCTATACTTGTTTGTCTGTTTCCGCTCTGACTAAGCATTTGTTAGGAGCTGCTCTGGGGTACATACACTCTAATTAATCTTTTTCGTGATGCTTGTGTACCACAGAGCGCTGTCAATGAACGCATGTTGAAGTATGACGTAAGCGTGTGAAAAATATGACGCAAGCACGTTGTCAAGGGTGACGTATGCTTGGTTACAACGGTCATTTGCCGAACGAAAACCCCCCCCCCCCCCTCAATCAACAGCACTCCTGCAGTCTAGTAATTTAGTAGCCTCGACACAAGAGAGAGAGAGAGAGAGAACCCAGGAAACGCCCCAGCGGACCCTGAGCTCTCATCTCTAATCAGCCCCAACATATCGGAGCTGAAGAAGGCACAACGGGAAGATTAAAAACCCTTCAGTCTTGTTTTAGTAGATTGTATGGAAACTACTCCCACACTCCTCAGGGAGCATATTAAAGGGAGAAAAGTTTAGTTTACAGACGAGTCGGGAACAAAGAGACAGTAAACTGTCCCACTCCCATATACAACCCATCTGATGCAGCTATTGCATAAACCTCATTTGCAACCTCATCGAGGTACACGTACTTTATTACGTCATGTTTCCTTAAAATACTTCTGGGCAGACATGCAACGAGAGATTCGACAATATGTGCACGATTGCTCGGACTACCATAGCCTTTTAGATCTCAGATTATGAGAGCTGTGCATGTATCGCTTTCAGGAGCATACATGTCAGTTGTCAAAACGATACGCAATATAACCGCACATCACTTTTGGTCAAGACAAAGAGTGGACATACAACAAAACGTCCAAAATTGTACCCACTGCCTGCCGAATAACCCAGTAGAGAGAGACGAGCGACCTAGACAGTAAAATCAACGGAAAAGTGACCGCCCCAAAGCTGGATATTCTACAAATATCTTAGGATAGGAGGTCTATCACAGAATTATTAACTCGATCTCTTTTCCTCTACGGCAGTATTTTGTTGCATGTGTGTGTGTGTGTGTGTGTACTAAATTACTTGCATTTCCGCGGTCGGCCCTTTTCTTTTCATTCTATCAAGCAGATATTTTGTACTTTCAAATCATCTTACAATCCTCTCAGTGATACGTCGTCATGTCTGTTTGTTTACCCGTTCATCCCTGATGGAAAAGGAGATGAATGAGATAATATTAACCGACAATCAGGTTGGAAAATTTCGGGTGTGCCCGACATCAGGCTACGGATTAGCACTAAAATCGCCCAGCGAATTTGCTTAATCACGGATAAGGCTGATGTGCTTTCCTCGACCAGATGGGGAAACGAAGAATTTCGTTTGCGCAAGCGACGGGTAGTTAGATTACTCGCCTGCGTGACACATTTCTGGACAGACAAGAATGATTTAATCGTTTCCGGTACACCTTGTTACAAAGACATTACTTTATAGGAAAGTAATATGAAGTTATTTGTAAACATTGCCCGAGAGAGTGGTCGGATGTTTTCATTCCATGTTTGGGAGACTTGACTTATACAGTAACGCGCAGAAATTGCCCCGAGGAAATAATTTGAATTACCCCACAAAACACGCATGTTTGAAACGATTGGCAGATATTAGGAATGAAGGCATGTGATAGATTATGTAAATAGATTACATATATCCACACGTTTTTGCTCCCACCTGGCTTTCTTATTAGTATGCACGTTGGTTAACGCAGAACCCCTGTCCTTCTATATCTGTCTAACTCATAATTTAGCCACGTCTATTTTCGTTTCTCTATGTCTTACAAGCACTAGGAATGTTTACAAACAGACCTATTAGCTAGTCCAGAGCCGATAACTGAATTATCACGTGAACGATTGGGCAATAGTTGAAATAGTGACAGATCAGAAAACGGGTCGTATATTTGTAGAATCGAGGGGCGATAACCACCGTTCGTGATCCCAGGGAGAGGTAATTAGCTACGGAACGAGCGGAAATCAAAACACCGTTTGCTCGTTGCCAAAGTCTATGTGGTCGGCAGAAGTGAGAAAATAAGCTTTGATTCAGAAATTGATCGCAGATTTCCCCCCAAAATACGGGCAAGGCGTGATATCTCGCAAGAGCTAGCGAATTAAGACCTATTTCATATATATATACCTCATCCGTTAAACTCAATTATCTAATCGCCTCAGAATTTTCAGAACATCTAGCTTCGAATCCTAGACCATTGTTAAAGTGGAATTACTTAGTATTTCGATTGGAGATAGTTTTAATTTCTGTGTTGCGGTAAATATTATACTAGCATTTTTGAGTGATTTAATGGTTAAAGTCCGTAATTTTATATTTCACTAGGATTTTCTGTGTTTATTAAATAGCGTATTAAATAATTTATAGCTAATTTTCCGGCTGTAAAATTAATTTAATTACTCGCTATCACCCAGAAAAAAGATATTTTAATTGACTAGTAAATGCACTAGGCAATGTAGTACTGACGAAATATATATTTATCTCTAATCCATTATGTGTAATTTTTGTAAATGACTAGAATTTATTTGACGGGTTAATAAGAACGATAAGATAAGCTATACACTTGTGTTTCCTAATCAAATCTAATAACCGATTGGATAATAAATTATACCTTTACGCGGGTTTGGATAGAATACTATATTGTGGTTAAATGTTTTGTATTTTCTTCCTAAAATCTAGTACGGGTAAAAAACCAAAACCTACTAGCGGCCTAAATCGGAGAAAACGGATCTAAGTCCAACAGTACAAAAATAACATTCTTATAGAAATATCGGGTCTTCGGGGTTGACCTGTTTGGCCCTCTTGTTTCACCCAGAAAGAGAAAGAGTACCAATAAAAGACTATAAGAATTAATTTAATTGGACAGATAGCTACCCAGCTTTCTTTTTCCATTTTTTTCCCATTTACATTCAGCCCGCTGTGGCGAAGTTATCAAATTTAACATTACCCGACTACCGACCACTGCGTTGTGGCGAGGATTTTATCCAGAGAGATTTATCTACCTGACATTCTTTTTAAGTATCAAAAGTACAAGCTACTGTACGCTGTGAACACTAGATCTCAAAATTTGTTTTCCTTCCTGGACTAATTGATGTGACATAAACAGATTCAATTAACAGTAACAAAGTAAGCGTTCCCCAATAAGAGGATTAATCAAGACTTGGAGGAGCTGGAGCTTATTTTGCCAAAACCCAACACTGGATTTGTTACGTGTATCAAGGCGATATGTTCCAGATGTTATTACAACAATAATTAGGTAAGCAGGACTGAATGTGGCCACAGTTTGTCTGAAGCGAGAGAAAGAAGGAATGAATAATTCTTCTATTGTATAACCATTGTACTCACTTTGTTTTTTTCTTCCTTATGTTTGCTAATACTGTTATTTCCAGGATAGATTACTTAGAAACTCTGTTCTTTACAGTATAGTCAAATTCTATACCATAGTGCTAATCTTTTGACCTTTTGTGGGTTAATAACTTCTTCTAACGGGTAAACCTGACACGGAATCTGAGGAAAAACTCTACCCATTTTAACACGGAACAACTGAAACACAAGTCAAAAGTGGGAACTTATTACTAAAATAGCAACACCCCAGACCAAGGGTAAGAGACCTCTACAAGTGCCTATATTTCTCTGAGCCAGCAGTCTATGAGCCTAAAGATTGGCTTAAGTTGTACATATTGAATTCTATATATTTTCATTATTAACATGTGAACAAATACGAATATATTGACATGTGAATATTAATTTGTGACAATTGCTAGTGGATGTCCAAGTCATTTGAGGCTGGCAACCTCAACATATAGAATGATGATTTCATGAACCACCACTGCCAAGGCTGGTGACTGCTTTATTGCGAGTTTTTATTAAAGAGCCAAAAGCAGAGAAAGTCCCATGTTCTATATGGAGCAGGGAGGGAATGATGAAAGAAATGATGTACACACTTGTTATAATATTAACTTTTTCAAGCAGTGTAAATGTAAAACATATTCACTCTAAATGTAATGAAAGTTTACAACCTTTTCAACCGACGTAAATGTAAACATGTTCAGACTATAGTGTTAACATTTTCATATAAAGTTAAATGTACAATTATTCATTTTAAATGTAAAGATAGTTTTTCGCCCACCGGGATTAAGATTGATTCCCAGAGAGGGAAGAAGTTCTGAAGGTAGATGGGATAGTCGAATGGAAAGAGGGGGACACAGAAGTATGTGTCGGGAAACTCAATACTCAGAGGGTATTTGTTTCTCTTCTTTTGCCATACTAGTTGCAGGTACCAATTGAGCGTACTATTTCTGGAACAATTGAGGGTATAAGTGGCCTGAAGTCGACGCTAGACACCATCATCAGACGGGTCTTAGAGACGCGGGACCAACTTTGCAGTTACTCCCTGATTCTTTTTGGAACGTGCTGCAACTCTTAATCTTGACCAGGAACGTGAGCAATCCAGTCACCTATCTGTGAAGAACCAAAACATCAGCGGGAGCAGAAACCCCAGCAGCTAAGTGTACAAATAAAAGCTGCCAAGTGAAACTTCTCCTTATATTAATCCCCATTAACATCATATGATGATGACCAATTTTTGTTAAAGAATATTCAATTTTTAATACCTGTTAAAACCTAAGTGATTATTAAATTTGTAATTTTTATCTATATAAATTTAAATTTGATTTAATCATTTTGAATGTGTTGTATCCGTATATCTCAGACAATTTCTTAAATACACTGAATCCCAGCTACTAAATACTAATAAGTGGAAATTCGCTGAATTAACTCAGCTGGGGGCTTGAACGAGCTATTATAAGATTACATAATCCCTCACAAAAGTTGTCGGCACATCCTAGAGTTAACATGCCCAGCCAATGCAGCATTGTTCTCGCTTTTCTGAATATCTTGTGAACACTTCCTTGAGGTAGAAGCATCATTATTCTTCTATCTACAACTCTGCCAAGAGTTATCTTATGCAAAGGTAGACACCTTTGAAGACCCACATCAGTTACTCTTGAGTTTTGGCCACTGTTGGAACATTACTGCAGAGCAAGGGGAGAAATCCCGAGACCGATGGCCACTGACTGCTGTTACAGTCGGCGGCTAAGGATCAATGAAGAAGAACAATAAAAAGTTCAACAAATAAAGATGCATTAAAACAAACTAAAACAAGTAACTAAACGCTTACAAGTCCCCAAACACTAAAGTGTAAAGTGAGGCATAGTAAAAGCCGTAGAAAGTAGTCATTTATATACAATATAGACATTATGAAACGCTATTATAAAACACATAATAAATTGAAGCCTAAAAATTACAAGAAATGAATAAACAACAAATATACTGAACCATGTAGAATAAAGAACACCGTATACCCAAATTATAACCCACGTGGGGCTGAATTGGTTATTCCATGCTTGAGTCCTGCGCATTAGTCAAACTTACAACTACAACATGGGGCAAGTAACCTCATAATGTAAAAGAAATTGCTGGAGAAACCACTTAATGATTTGGTGCTAGCTCGGCAGTGGTGGTTCCATGCTTCCCAGGGAACAGAAAAAGGGAATGATTAAGATATATTTGATCACGATAAGAAGCAGGTGAACAATAACACCCAGCAAGTTTAATGTCAACAGTGTAAACAGTTGTCAATCACGCAGTATGAAATTTGATACTTCTCCATCCACAAAAATATAGCCAGAGCCCACTTTGTCAAAACGCCATCTAGCGCGCTACGCGAGACAGCTCGCCTTATCTGGAACAAAGCAAATACCTGGTATAACGGCATTTTCCAACATGACAACGGTATACTTTGTCACTGAAACCCGGGCTTCCTTAGAACAATGAAAAACTGACAAACGCAGGCAGTTGATGTGTTTATGATTTATTGCCTTGACTAGAAAGTGGAGAATAGACACGTGTAAATATATTTATATACTTATTGTAACAAATATGACTTTCAAGCATGAATACAATTGACGTTGCTTCAATGTGTGAAGTATTCTACAAGTCTGAGTAATTTTTAGACTGTCTTGTTCTTTATATAAAAGGTAAGTGCTCTTAAATGTTTTAACAATATTTTTTTTTGTTCTCTCTTATTTTAATATCAAGGAGGATCGAGGTCTACCAAACATATGGAACTTGAACAAAATTAAGAGTTATCCTACAGCACATTTCATTAACATAATTTAATACAACCAGACCGCAAGGTCTTTTTTATTTGGACGCGCTCTAATATAACCGGCGAACTTTGTGTCTAGGTTGAAAGGCCTGCGCTTCGCCAAAACGAGGCAAACCCGCAAAACTCCTATTTTTAAAAAAAATATTCGAAAACAGAATTTATAAATAAAACGATAATTACAACGCAAGCTAAAAGGATCTATTGTGTAAATAAGTTTAGTTCTACCGTATTTTTTTAGCAAACACATTCTCGGGCATACACACACTTTAGCCCAGACACGGGCACGACGTCTCCCCTATACAATGCCCATTGCGCCTTATAATTCTACCTGATGTTCTTGTCGACTGAGGTAGGCGATCCCATCTCTTCACAGTTTACGGTCTCAGACTACGGTCTGTTGTTGATTGTTCTTAATTCCCCAGTGTTAGACTATTCAGTTCCACCTTTCACCTTCAAGATCGCTCTATAATATATAATGTATATGTTTTTCTCTTTGTGTCATGGTATTGAGTTATATGGGTATGGAAGAACCTCTGTGAGTTTTAGGACTGGCGGAAATATCTGTATAAGTATTTTCAGCGTAAAATATTTATATCTTACTTACTTACTTAGTCGTTCCCCTTCTACCGTGAGTTGTAGAGGTTTGGAAGAGAGAGCGCCAGACTATCCTATCGGCTGTCTTCTTCCTGGCTTGGTTCCATTCTAGTCCTCGGTCCTTCAAAGATTGTCTAATATTGTCCTCCCAGCGGACTCTGGGTCTTCCTGGGGGTCTGGATCCCTGGCTCTTTGTTTCCCATGCTTATCGTGGTAGCCGATCTTCTCCCATTCTGCAGACATGGCCAAACCATCTTGGTTGGGACTGTTCTATTTGGGTCTGCAGGGGGTGGGATTTTATGCCTTGACGTATCGTCTGGTTGCGGACTATGTCTCTTCTTATTACTTCGACCACCTTCCTCAGATACCAGATTTCTGAGGTTTGGATCTGGTTTTTGTGGGTTGTGGTCATTGCCCATGACTCGCATCCATATGTCAAGACTGGGACATAGGTGGGTGTAGTGGTTTTTGATGGTACTGTATGGTTGTTGTGTTACCTAGTGTAATGTATGAGGTCAGCTGTGAAGGCTCCTGAGATAAATGTAGATGTGAATTACAGAAGGCCCTTCTTACTACCACTTACGACCTCAAACATATCTCTTTTACTATTATGAATATAGCTACGTTAAAAAGTCTAGGGTACCGAAATGTAATGTGTTGGTGTAGAATATACAAACACACACAGATAATTAATAAGTCTAATAATATTAATAAAATTCTATAACACACTGAACTAACTCAGGCTGTTTTAGTTTAAATATTAAAATTTTCTTTAAATTTATTTGTTCTGAACCAATGTTTTTTTTTATTTTTTATATGAAATGTTATGGAGTTATAAATGGAATGCATAAATATATGGCATAATAAAATGGAATGTGTGTACATAAGTATTTTATAAGGCTGGTTAATATTAATTATATTTATAGTGTCTCTGGGAAACTATTACTGGATGTGCAGTTGGGGTGGTGTCATCACACCCACTCTGTGACTAGAACAAGCTTTGTCCATTGTCTTATACACTGTAATAAATGTTATCTTTCCCAAAATTCAGTATATTTATGATGGGGAAATATTTATAAAATCTTTAGGAGTATGGTGAATCCTCAGCAGGCCACTAATCACTCATCTTGTCTGCGAAGATCTGATGCTGGATTCAGGTGGCCCACTCCTCTCGGTAGCTAGAATACTATGGTAGACTGCACCGACACACTGTTTGGCTGCACACACATCTGCTTGTGTAACCTTGATTACTTATGTGGCACTACATTAGTGCCACAACAGAAACTCACAATTCTGAAACAAAATTTGTGCGCTGTGTCAGTAATCTATTTACTGCACCACTCTTACACACAGCACAACACATCAACATTACACAGAATGGGTCAGATCTCTCTGACCACACAGCACATCTTACCCAGTTGTTTTCATATAGTACTAGTTCCCCAAGACTGCATTGCATCTGAGATATGTTCAATAGTTTCCTTTTATTCAATAAGATAGGTGATTTGTTCCCACTGATCTCAATAATAGATCCGCCTTCCATAGTCTTAGTTAGGCGTCCATATTTTTTGTTTGTCTCTAGACCCTGAACTTGGGCTGGGGACCTAGAGCGAACACTTACTTGTCGTAATCATTTTATATGATATGGCAGTATCAATCACTCGAAATATTAAAATATACAAAATAAATACTTTCATTCTTACCAGAATTCAGAATTGAGAACACAGTTAATTGCTAGCAAAACTCAGCTGAGCTGCTGGCTATATGATGGCGTCCCACTAAATGTATGTAATATCTTCTGGGAAAAACACCACAGGCAATAATCAACTGTGTCCCTGGACAGAATTGTATCAAATGGCAAAAATGCGCATCTCTGTCCCGCTAATATGATTACATTTGTCCAATCATAGACTTTCCCCCTAACTTTTTCAAATCTGCCACCCAAAAGTCAAAATTTCAGTCAGATCTCAGTCAAGTATGTATTATTGTCTGTTGGTCCGTCTGTCTCTACTTGGTTTTTCACAAAAACACACTTGGTTCTACATGCAATACCCTACACAAATCTGCCTCCTAAGTTATTTTTAGCCACAATTCTCCACCTTCCCACTCTCTTTCTTTACAGCTTGATTTTTGCATTTGCGTGTCTCAAGGACGAAAATTTGAAACTTTAGTGAAAATGTGCACAACAATACTGTCGCTAGTCTGATGTGAACAATACAGTCTTTTGTCAATACCTTCCGTGTTATCTGTTCGTCTGTATAATTTAAAGTATATTATTTCTCTGCTTAAGATGGGCTATCAAACTAGCTAGGTTTTATATTCATAACTCTATTATTAAGAAAAAACATATTTTTTCTCAAGGGTATTTTTTTGAAATTTGTTCGCGAACCTTCTCCACGGCGTTTGCCGCTGAATTCAAATAAAACGACCAAGTATCGTAAAACGTCCAAGAAATGACTGTTTCGAATAAGAGCTAAGGTCTTTTCTGTCCATTTCCTTACATTTGTTAACTAGTGGCGTGAATTTTTTTTCTCATTTATTACCAATTGCGTCTTTTTGCCCTTTAGGTTCAAACACGTGTTCAGTCATATTTTTCCTTTTTTTGATCTCCGTTTCCCTCCCGTCTACAAGGGTACCGTTTCGTCTGCACGTCTAACTAGTTAGTTTAAATGGCGGTAGGAAATGCGGGCATGGGCGAGCATGTCTCCTAGTATCTTACGCATTATTTTTATCCCTACATTTTTATCTTTATATTTGGAGATATTTTAACGTTGTATCACGGTAAATTCATCACACATCTCCCCACCTGAGAACATGCACTACGGCAAGTTCCAAAACCAGTGATACACATAGATAAAATTACTCCTCACGCCTGCCACTACTCTAATTTTGATCACAGGGGTGCCGACTAAGGAAATCTGCACCGACATTCAATGACCCTGGGATATACTCAATACTAAACTGATAAGTTTGCAATAATAAAGACCATCTCAACAATCTAGCATTTTCATGCTTAGCCTGAGATAAGAACACCAGGGGCTGATGATATGTCTGGACCACAAAAGTCCTACCATACAGATAGATTTGGAACTTTTTTATTGCCCAGATTAACGCTAAACATTCTTTTTCGCTTGTGGAATATCCTTGCTCCGCTTTATTCAATTTGCGGCTTGCATAAGCGACTGGGTTCAGTTCCCCATCGGGTGAAGATGACCTTTGCAACAGAGCCGCCCCGAGGCCTACATTACTTGCATCTGTTCTCACCACGAAGTCCTGTGTCAAATCAGGCAATTTGAGAATAGGCTTGCTAGTGAGTTTTTCCTTTAACTCTTGAAAAGCCAATTCACATTGCGCAGTCCAAACAATTTTATCTGGATGTCCCTTGCGAGTCAGATCAGTCAGAGGAGCACATATAGAGTTAAAATTTTTGATATATTTTTGGTAAAATCCACATAACGACACAAATGATCGCACGTCCTTTTTTGTTTGTGGTCTAGGTGCTGTCTGCAGTTTTTCCAAGTTCTTGGGATCAGGGGTCATGTTACCCTGATATACAGTGTGTCCCAAGAATTCCAACTCTTTGCATCCAATACAACATTTTGTTGGTCTAGCAGTTAAGTTCGCTTCCCTAAGCCTATCAAATAACATTTGTAGGGAGTTAATGTGTTCTTCAAATGTCTCTGTGGCGACGAGAATATCATCCATGAAATTCGTGATACATGGGTTATTCAGGGGACCCAACAATTTGCGCATCATCCTTGAAAATACACTCGGAGCATTTTTCAATCCGAATGGTAGCATGTTGAATTCATAATGTCCTTCCGAGGTGCTAAAAGCTAAATAAGGTCTCACTTCAGGCTTCACTGGAATCTGGTAATAGCCTTTACTAAGATCCACCTTTGAAAAGTATTTTGCCTTGTTTAATCTGGCAAATAACTGTTTTGTGTCTGGTAATGGATCCACTTGTCCTTCTGTGACAGCATTCAGTTTCCTGTAATCTATGCACAGTCTATGTTCCCCAGACGGTTTCCTCAACAAAACTACACTGGAGCTAAAAGATGATTCACTGTGTGAAATAATCCCCTCCTTCAACAAATAATCTATTTCTTCCTTCAATGCCTTCTCCTTCGCGAACGGAATAGAATAGGCTCTCATACAGATTGGGTTTGAGTCTACCAGTTTCATGTCATACTGTAGCAAATTTGTATGTCCTGGTTTATCTGTTAATACATCTGTATGTTCCTCCAGAACCTGTTGAACTCTCTCCCTCTGATTTTTAGTCAGGTGCTTACTGACTTTTACCTGTGCGGCTGTTTCACAAGGATGTAATGGGTATTCATGTGAGGTGAGTGGTTCCTTTTGCATTTGAGTTGCGATAGCCAAGGTCAGTAAGGGGGTGCTTTCCTGGAGTGGTCTGTCCAGATACTTCTTTAAAAGGTTTACATGATAAACTTTCTCCTTCCCCTTTTTGTCAATTTTATAGTTTGTTCTAGACACCTTCTCTAGAACCGTATATGGACCTTGCCATCCAATTTGTAATTTATTCTGGCTGCCGGGTAGTAGAAGAAGCACCTTCTCTCCCACAGCTAGTTCTCTGTCCTTTGCCTTCCTATTAAAATATGCTGCATGTTTCTTCCTGGCTTGTCTCAAATTATCATTTGCCAGTTTCCATCCAGCTTTCAGACGAGTGGTCAGTTCGTTCACATATTGATACGATGAGGTAACAGTCTCTTCTGCCTTCTCATCTGTCCAGGTCCTTAATAAGGCTTCCAATGGACCTTTTATTGGCCTCCCAAATAGCAGAGTTGCGGGAGCCATCCCGGTTGAACTATGTGGTACCTCCCGATACGCAAACAACGCGGCGGGCAGGAATTGATCCCACAGATCCGGTTTTTCGTGTGCCAGCTTCCTCAGGATAGAAATGAGAGTCCTATTGAACCTCTCTACCTGGCCGTTCCCTTGTGGATGGTACGGACTACAATGAAAGTGTCTGGCTTGAAATAGCTTAAAAACTTCTTCCGTTAGTTTCCCCTTGAACTGTGAGCCATTATCAGTCAAGATTTGATGCGGGAATCCTAATCTTGTGAATATTGTAAGTAGTGCCTCTGCTACATGTTTTGAATCAATTGATGGCAGGGCTACCGCCTCTCCCCACATAGAACAAGTGTCCACCAGAGTAAGGATGTAACTGTTCCTCCTCTTGGTCCGAGTGAGAGGTCCCACAATATCCACTGCAACCCTCTCAAAAGGTGTTCCCACTATGGGCATTTTCCCTAGAGTTGCAGGAGCAGTCCAATGCTTTGGAGCTACCCTTTGAAATTCTGGACAGGATTTGACATATCTTTTTATATCCTCCGTTATCCCTGGCCAGAAGTAATGACAAGCTATACGCTGTCCTGTGGCGCTGATCCCCATGTGACCACTGAAGGGAATCGCATGCCCGAGTTCCATCACTTTATCCCTATATGAAGTGGGAAGAACCAGCTGGTTGTGACCATTTGTTCCAGTTCCGGCCTTCCTGTATAATAATTTGTTCTTCATAAAGTATTCTCCCTTGCTTGGAGGTGTGTGGCATTTGGGCAATTTTTTAAAACATGGCTTGAGTGTCCTATCCTCAGCCTGCGCCTTCCTCATCTCCTCTGGATGAGCATTTATAGGTTCACCTTCTTCCTCCTTCTTCTGTGACCTGGTCTGCACTGTCGCCATGATCACAGGTCTCTCGGGATTCCCCAAGAAGACGTACCTACACCCCAATATCAGAGGGTAGATTGGTTCATCTATCACTGCTGCTCTGATTTCTCCTTCCACATAGCGAGTTTTCACCGTTATCCTTGCGATGGGAAGTGTCATGAGTGGTATGTCCTTAGTCGCCCCTTGTATTTCCACTGTGTCTGTGGTATACTGACTTGGGTCCACTATGCTAGACTTCACAACTGAATCATAATCCAAACCTGTATCATAAAGGCACCTTATGGTGACCCCATTACAAATAACATCCTCACAAACTGGGGGGTGATAAGGTTCCTGCTGTCCATTAGGATTAACCTTTAATCTTTGAGTCCCCGACTTCATTGCAGCAATGTTTGAAGGTTTCCTTCTACAAAATTCGGTGTTATGGTTGTCTTTCTTACACCATTTGCACCATCTTTTTCCTTGGTTAAACGGTTTTCTTTCATTATATTTTTGGTCATTGAACTGTGAGTTTCTGTCACGATAGTCATTTCTTGGCCGTTCAAAGTTTGCCCTACCTTTATTACCCTGTTCTCTATTATCAAATTTATTAAATTGCTGTGGAGCTTTAAAATTGTCTATGTGCTTCTTTTTAGTGCCACTTACCTCTGCCTGGGCTGCCTGATACCTCTCAGCGACATTTAAAACCTCCCCCAACCTCTGTGCACCTTGTTCCATGAGAAATTTTCTCAAGTCTGGAGCCATGGACTCTCTTAATTGCTCTATCATGATCATCTCTTTAAGATCTTGGGTCTTCCCCAGAGCAGTCCATTTCTCCAAATAGGTTTCAAGTCTGGCAGAGAATTGGTGGTATGTCTCCCCAGACAACAGTTTGGCATTTCTAAATTTCTTACGATAAAATTCACCATTTTTTTCGTATCTCAATAACAAAGCCTGCTTTAGCATGTCATAATTGTCTTGGTCTTCTCTATTCATTTTAGCAAAGACTTCATAAGAAGTACCTCTCAATCCCTGTAATAACTTTAGACTCCACCTCTCTCTCTCTCTAACCCATATGTAGTAGCTAATAATTCAAATCTACTGAGGTACCCGTCGATGTCATCGTCTTTCTCAACAAAATGGTCTAAATGAAACCCCATAGCTGAGGTTGAAACTACCTGACTAGGCGTAGCATCTGAGGCAAAAGGGCTGGCACCATTTTCAGGAGCATGGCCTTGTAATTCCAGCTCCCTTAGTCGTAATTCGTGCTCCCTTTGCAATCTTCTATCTTCTGCCTCCCTTTCGGCAGTCAATCTTTTTTCTTCTGCCTCCCTTTCGGCCTTTTTTTCTTCTGCCCCCCTTTGCTGTCGTTTTTCTTCTGCCTCCAATGCTTTTGCCTCCTTGTCAGCCTCAATCTGCAGCCTCCTAAGTTCCCTATCAGCCTCCATTTGTAACCTCTTCTCTTCCGCTAACCTCCTATCTTCCCTTTCCATATACTTGTCACATTCAGAAGTTACATACTGAATTAAAACCTGACCCTCCATATTCATTTCCTTCGCCGTTAGCACAGCAGCCGATCTAAATTTTGCCAGGTCAGCCATCATACAAAATAACAATGACCCAGGTAAATCTAATTATATAGTGACTAAGGCAATTCTACTTATATATAATGGCCAAGGTAATTCTAATTAATTAATGACTAAGGTAATTCTAATTATTTAATTAATTAACTAATTACCACTGGCTGTGAAGATTCACCAACTTTTATTTTTCCCCTTTTTATTTTAAGGGACACTTTTTTAAATTTTTTACAATCTGTCCCCACTGGTTTAATTCTCCCACCAGGAGATTCTAATATTTATGATAAACTAATTATCCCTGGACAAGACCCCAATATTTGTAGTGGTTTTTGATGGTACTGTATGGTTGTTGTGTTACCTAGTGTAATGTATGAGGTCAGCTGTGAAGGCTCCTGAGATAAATGTAGATGTGAATTACAGAAGGCCCTTCTTACTACCACTTACGACCTCAAACATATCTCTTTTACTATTATGAATGTAGCTACGTTAAAAAGTCTAGGGTACTGAAATGTAATGTGTTGTAGTAGAATATACAAACACACACAGATAATTAATAAGTCTAATAATATTAATAAAATTCTATAACACACTGAACTAACTCAGGCTGTTTTAGTTTAAATATTAAAATTTTCTTTAAATTTATTTGTTCTGAACCAATGTTTTATTTTGGTCAGAACATATGAAATGTTATGGAGTTATAAATGGAATGCATAAATATATGGCATAATAAAATGGAATGTGTGTACATAAGTATTTTATAAGGCTGGTTAATATTAATTATATTTATAGTGTCTCTGGGAAACTATTACTGGATGTGCAGTTGGGGTGGTGTCATCACACCCACTCTGTGACTAGAACAAGCTTTGTCCATTGTCTTATGAACTGTAATAAATGTTATCCTTTCCCAAAAATTCAGTATATATATGATGGGGAAATATTTATAAAATCTTTAGGAGTATGGTGAATCCTCAGCAGGCCACCAATCACTCATCTTGTCTGCGAAGATCTGATGCTGGATTCAGGTGGCCCACTCCTCTCGGTAGCTAGAATACAATGGTAGACTGCACCGACACACTGTTTGGCTGCACACACATCTGCTTGTGTAACCTTGATTACTTATGTGGCACTACATTAGTGCCACAACAGAAACTCACAATTCTGAAACAAAATTTGTGCGCTGTGTCAGTAATCTATTTACTGCACCACTCTTACACACAGCACAACAACATCAACATTACACAGAATGGGTCAGATCTCTCTGACCACACAGCACATCTTACCCAGTTGTTTTTCATATAGTACTAGTTCCCCAAGACTGCATTGCATCTGAGATATGTTCAATAGTTTCCTTTTATTCAATAAGATAGGTGATATGTTCCCACTGATCTCAATAATAGATCCGCCTTCCATAGTCTTAGTTAGGCGTCCATATTTTTTTGTTTGCCTCTAGACCCTGAACTTGGGCTGGGGACCTAGAGCGAACACTTACTTGTCGTAATCATTTTATATGATATGGCAGTATCAATCACTCGAAATATTAAAATATACAAAATAAATGCTTTCATTCTTACCAGAATTCAGAATTGAGAACACAGTTCATTGCTAGCAAAACTCAGCTGTGCTGCTGGCTATATGATGGCGTCCCACTAAATGTATGTAATATCTTCTGGGAAAACCACCACAGGCAAGAATCACCTGTGTCCCTGGACAGAATTGTATCAAATGGCAAAAATTCGCATCTCTGTCCCGCTAATATGATTACATTTGTCCAATCATAGACATTTCCCCCCTAACTTTTTCAAATCTGCCACCCAAAAGTCAAAATTTCAGTCAGATCTCAGTCAAGTATGTATTATTGTCTGTTGGTCCGTCTGTTTCTACTTGGTTTTTTCACAAAAACACACTTGGTTCTACATGCAATACCCTACACAAATCTGCCTCCTAAGTGCTATTTAACCACAATTCACCACCTTCTCCCTCTCTTTCTTTACAGCTTGATTTTTGCATTTTGCGTGTCTCAAGGACGAAAATTTGAAACTTTAGTGAAAATGTGCACAACAATTACTGTCGCTTAGTCTGATGTGAACAATACAGTCTTTTGTCAATACCTTCCGTGTTATCTGTTCGTCTGTATAATTTTAAGTATATTATTTTCTCTGCTTAAGATGGGCTATCAAACTAGCTAGGTTTTAATTTTCATAACTCGTATTATTAAGAAAAAACATATTTTTTCTCAAGGGTATTTTTTTGAAATTTGTTCGCGAACCTTCTCCACGGCGTTTGCCGCTGAATTCAAATAAAACGACCAAGTATTGTAAAACGTCCAAGAAATGACTGTTTCGAATAAGAGCTAAGGTCTTTTCTGTCCATTTCCTTACATTTGTTAACTAGTGGCGTGAATTTTTTTTCTCATTTATTACCAATTGCGTCTTTTTGCCCTTTAGGTTCAAACACGTGTTCAGTCATATTTTTCCTTTTTTGATCTCCGTTTCCCTCCCGTCTACAAGGGTACCGTTTCGTCTGCACGTCTAACTAGTTAGTTTAAGGCGGTAGGAAATGCGGGCATGGGCGAGCATGTCTCCTAGTATCTTACGCACTATTTTTATCCCTACATTTTTATCTTTATATTTGGAGATATTTTAACGTTGTATCACGGTAAATTCATCACAGTGGGGCTGTATACAACCATCTTCGTCTTCTTACCAACCTCTCTCTTGCTGAGGAATCCTCGATTTACAGCTTTAAAAAGTCAAATATTTATATAAAGAGTTTTTAATTTAACGAAATTCTCACTGTAGAAGATTGTGTTCTCTAAATCTTCTATGAGAAGAGGCCCATTTTTACTTGGTGCGTTTAGGAATACGTTTCACACGACGTGCAAAATATGTTTGATCTATAACTACAGTATTGCGTTTTTTATTTTCATTGCATATCTTTATTTGTTAATCACAAATAAAAACGAAAGCTATTTCAATTAAAACTAATGAAAAACTAGAGTTTATAAACTATAGTTTCCAAACTTTATCTCGCATTCACTAAAACCGTGCTCAGTAACCTTTTTACTTGACGGCATCAGACCTAAAGGTCAGTTATATTTGGACATGCGCCCCAAAATAACCAACTACGTTGAACGGGACACGCCCCACCAAAACGAGGCAAAATTTTATTTTAAAAAAAAAGACTTCACTGCACATTATAATATTTAAGTATGGTAAATATTTTTAAAACATTCGCTGGAATAATCAGACACTGCTCCCTAATTTTGTATGATGGATTAGTGGATGATGATAACTCAACTTATTAGTTGTACAGTTGTACGCGCGTGATATTCTTTCATTATATTTTACCATAGTATGTAATTTTATATACAATTATATGGCGTAATATGTCAGTTGTCACGGCACATCAGGCAGACACATGCGGCACACCAATGTGCAGAAGCACACTGGTTGCGGCCCACAGCAGTAGAAGACCAGCTACGCAAAATTAGTGGTCCACATACCATAGCTGAGGAGCAGAAGTCAAGGCGATTTATCATCAGGTGTCACACGTAATACTAATAAATTTACCTCCGCCGGAGGGGGTCTTTTGAAGTAGCATATTCAGGTGCCACTGTTTTTTCTCCAGCTCGCTTGTACACGAAAGCCACACTGCAAAACATATTTACCACCCTGTAACTCCAAGCTGATTCTTTCAAAGAAATGGGTGTCTTTTTGATATATAAAAAACAACCCCCTCCCCCTGGAACAACCCCCCTCGCGAACATTTTCTTAAACAAGTCTTTGTTTCTTCTAAATTACAATGGCCCATGTACCCATCTCTTTATTTTTTTTTAAATAATTCATCTTGTAATATTTTTTATTTTATTTCCTCGTCTGATGTCTTCGCTGTTCATAGTATGTGGAGAATTCCCGTCTGGAATCACTATTTTCCTTCTGAAACGGGTTTGTTTTTCTGTTTTATTCATCGTTCAAGCTTTGCATTCATACAATATTGCGAGTTTTGAGAGCAATGCAAAACCCACTACTTAACTTCCGTTGCCAGACACTTTTTGTTAATGTAATCCAGAATTTCTGTGTGTGTATATATATATATATATATATATATATATATATATATATATATATATATATATATATTTATATATGTAATATTATCTATATATATATATATATATATATATATATATATATATATATATATATACAATTTTTTAAATTTTTTTTTTGGGGGGGGTGGGGGGGGGGGGGGGGGTGTTGTAATTCTGCTATATGACTTTATTACTTACTGACACTTACTGACTTTTCGATCCACTGTTGAAGTCTCATGGGAAGCTGACGTTTGTGATCTTAAACCAAGTGTGTTGCAATGGCTGCTGTTAGCCCGCAGTGTTGTAAGATGTCTGTGATGTTGTCTATCTAATCTACCTCATGGTTTTTCCCGTGCTCAGAAACCAGATCTTCTAATGTTTTACACGTTCATCAGAGAACAAGGGAAAATACCGATGTAAGAAAAATAATGTTAATTACAATAAATAAAACCGAGAAAGATGCAGTAAAACGAATTAATGCAAGAAACTAGAGCCCACAAGTCTCCCCGAACAGTAGAACTAAGTGAGAAATAGCAAAAACCATTGAAATTAGAATTTATTATACACTACAAACTTTATGAAACACCTAAATGAAACACGTAAGATATGGCAACTTGGAAGAAGCAACAAATGTATTGTGCTATGTAGAATAAAATACACTTCTTCTTCTTCTCCTTCAAGTACGGTGCCTAGTGGCGTAGGAGATCATGTTTCTCCACAACTTCCTGTCTCCAGTACAATTTATCAATTTCGTTGTTGACTTCTTCCATGCCACGATGTCAAACTGTCCAGTATTTGCTCTCTTTGTCTTCCTCTATCTCTTTTTCCGTCAATCTTACCTGTTGTTACCGTATACTCCAGCTTTCATCTTCTCATATCATACCCAAAGAAAGTATATATATGTAAACAAATAAAACGGTGTTGAATCAGTTTTACAAATTAACGGTACACAGGATACACGAACAAAAAGTAGATTGCTTCTTTCTAACTTGTGAAATAAGTTTCCTTTGCGCATTGGCCTCTTTAAGGACATCCTCATTACTCTTTTTGGCTGTCCATCGCATTTTTAACCTTCGTCTTTAAAACCACATCTCTGTGGAATCTAGTGTTTTCCCTACTTGTTTACTAACTGTCCATGATTCACTCATTTGAAAATACACTAAACACACAAATTATAACCCACATGGGGTTGAAGTGGGTATTCCATGTATGAGAAACATTTATTTCGTATTCAGTGGTCAACACAACAACCAGAAAATGACAGAATTTCATAACCTGATGCTAGCGCAGTATGTGACTGACGTGGTATGACATGATCACCAGTTGTGGTAAAGTGGGATGTTATAAATATTTATAGGGGACTTAGTGTACTGACTGAGATCAGCTGTGAAGGTATCTGTATCTAATAAGTGTGGTGTCTTACAGATGACCTTACTTGCTACCACATTTATACCTCAGTCAGAATTATTCTGGAATATTGTGATGACTACGTTGAATGTCTAGGGTTATGAAAATGATGAAGTGTAAGTCACAACAACAACAGACAGATAAACAATTTAATTTATTCCACAACAATTTACAACACTATGACACTCACACACATAAAACACTCTATAAGACTATCTTAAATGAGTCAAGTGTTAAAGGTTAAAAATATATGTATTAATTCCTTTCAATAATAGATATCCTGATTCAACTACACAGTGAACCAGGAATCACAATCAAATGTAATTACAAGTAGTATATACACAGTTTATAAATATGATATTTGTATTGACATATTTTATTGTTATTATCCTATGTGTGTAAGTTGTGAAGTGGTACTATGAGGTAATACTGGCTTGTTCAAGCTTGGTTGTTGTTTTTCATCATGACTTCAAATGTTTGCTTATGGGGGAAATAGTATTGGGAAAAGTTCACAGTTCCTGTCAATTGAAACAATTTATTGTCCCTCTGTGTTTAATATAATGTCAATTTTTGAGGGGGGGGGGGCACATAATGTTGAGCTGCTCTGGCCACATAAGCTTATCTTTCGTGATGGCGGCAGGAAAAGACTCCTCTGCTCGATTGCTTCACTGTGTTCTGGAGACACCTCACTGGTCGCTATCTGGACCAAGGAGTATGCTGTCAGCCTCTGGATTCAGCAAAACTCAGACCAGGTGCTGCTTCAATAACTTATGACCACGGTCCCTGAAACAAGAAGGGTGTACCTCCTATTTCAGAACTAATTTATAATCTATTTCCTCACTGAACACAATACATAACAAACACTGAGTTCAGAGCGGTAGGCCAACTGCTAGCTTCATCTGAAACAATTTACACCAGTATACTCCTCCCTAATGGTTACTACGCCTCTGCAATTCCAGCATTCGTTCTTTCTAGTCAATAAGATAGGTGTCAGTGTACTGTTTGGCAATTCCATGCAGTTTTACTTTTCTCCGACACGTTCTGTTCAGGTTGGAGCAGTATCTAGGCTTTGCCTCATGTTGGCTACTGAACCACACACATATACAGACATAAATTATCAATTTACATTCAATTTTCATTAAAAAGATATCAAATATGTCAAGCTTACCACAATTCATGGAAATAATACACAAATACGTTGACTGGCGATGAATATGGCACAAAATCTGATCTGCCGCTGTCCCAGGCTTTTATTTAGAAAAAATATAAGCTGGTTCTCAACGCACTGTTTCTGAGTAAGTTTATTTTAAAATGTGGCACTGAACTGACGCTCCTAATTGACTATATTGGCGGGTCTAACCAATCGGGCCATGTTTACACAGCTTTTCAAAAAATTTTACCCTTCTCACGTTTCCCCTAACAACCAAATTTAGTATTTGTAGTCCGACTAATCGTGTTTAGCCTTACATAGCATTCCCGCCAATCAAATTGGATTTTACATGGTGACCTATTTCCCGTAAAATGGTGGTTTCAAAACATGCCACTGTGCGATTATTATTTGGTGTTGTCTGACACCCTCACTATTTTCTTTTGGCTATAATTTGTTAATTCCTAGATTATTTGCGTAACACTTAACATATTCTGTGTCAGCAAGTCCTAAGAAACCCAAATATATAAGTTTTAAGGGAGCTAAGTGGCTGCGTTCAAAATATGTATTTTCTTCTAGGATAGTCGTGCTGTTACCACCTCCTCACTTCCAAACTTTAGGGTGTCTGCTGTACTGTCAGGCTTTCAAACGTAAACCAGTATAATGTCATGTTTCCTAATAAGCATTTTACAGGTTTTTAAACCTGACTCTCGTATGGGTAGTGTTTTTTATCACTGTCTATTTGAAGAAAAAAAAGCTAGTGCTTCATGCCTTTCGCGTTGGGGGTAGCATTAATTGTATATCGCGAGACGCGTGTTAGTGTTGCCGGCGTTCCTGCTTTCAGCCCTCCCTCTCTCTATCCTAAGTTCATCTGTCTTTTCATTACGCAGTGTATTAATCTAGGTCATTAATCAGCTTGCGTATCTCAAGGTTTTCTTAGAAATGCAGTACACGTTTTATTGTTTTGTGGAAACGCGTGTATGCTGCTGTAGGCTTTACTAGTAAACGTGAAAACGTGAGAATATGCAGACGAAGCAGAAAAAGGGGGATCTCGAGTACAGTCATTGTGACAGCACTGTTCTTTACCATTCTCTTTCCTTTTTATTGAATTTATGTGTTAGGCTTTACATTTACCTTTTAATTTATATATGTGGATTTAGAATGTTTCACGACAAATTCTCCCCTCTTAAAACAGAAGTTATATGTCAGTCTATAATTCTATATACACATAATCCAAAAATCCATTTCAGATATGTTACTGTACAGCTGCAAGTGTTACGGCTTGTCTTACTACTGCTTAGCAATCAATATTCACCATTTCTTTTTTTCTTTTTTTTTTCTGAGTCTGCTCAACGACATGTCCAGAGAAGATTAGATGTTCCTCAAATTGTACGTTATGAGGAGTTGATCTATATGGTGATATCTGAGTTGTGGAGTGGATCCAATAATTTTCTCATCATTCTAGAGAAGACACTAGGCGCATTCTTCAATCCAAATGGCAATCTATTAAACTCATAGTGTCCTTCTGAGGTACTAAAAGCTAGGTATGGTCTAACCTCAGGCTTTACTGGAATCTGATAGTATCCTTTACTCAGATCCACTTTTGAGAAATATTTAGCTTTATTTAGCCTGGCAAACAACTGATTTGTATCCGGCAATGGATCCACCTGCCCTTCTGTGATAGCATTCAGTCTCCTGTAATCTATACAGAGTCTATGTTCTCCAGAGGGTTTCCTTAAGAGCACCACACTGGAACTATACGAAGATTCACTGTGTGAAATAATTCCTTCCTTCAACAAATAGTCTATCTCTTCCTTCAAAGCTTTCTCCTTAGCAAAAGGAATCGAATATGGTTTCATACAGACAGGTGTGGGGTCTATCAGTTTCATATCATATTCCAATAAGTTTGTATGCCCCGGTCGGTCTGTTAACACCTCTGTATGATTATCTAGAACCTGTTGCACTCTGTCTTTCTGATTTTTCGTTAAATGTGTACTGATTTTCACCTGTGCCGCTGTCTCACAGGGGTGTAATGGATATTCAAATGATGAAAGTGGTTCCTTTTTCATCTCCATGGCAATGGACAAGGTCAACAAGTGTGTCTCTTCCTGATGTTCTCTTTCCAAATATTTCTTCAGGAGATTCACATGATAGATTTTTTTTCTTTCCCCTTCTTATCTTATCTTCTTATAATTGGTTCTAGACACCTTCTCTCTAGAACTGTATATGGACCTTGCCATCCAATTTGTAACTTATTCTGACTATCCGGGTAGAAGAAGCAGTACCTTCTCTCCCACAGCCAAATTTCTGTCTTTCGCCTTCCTGTTATAATAGGCAGCATGTTTCTTCCTGGCTTGTTTCAAATTTTCATTGGCAAGTTTCCAGCCAGTTTTTAAACGAGTGGTCGCTCATTCACATATTGGTATGCGACCGCATTCACAATGCAAAAGTCTATCGCTATTGGGATCTCCACAGACTTAGTCAAATTAAGTTGGCCGTAGCTGTGAACAATTTCCTCTGCTACGACCTTTAGTCTCAGATGCCAATACATATGTCCGCAGTGATATGCGTCGACGAAATCTCATTTATTGAGATTCATCCTTAATCAATGTGAGACCCAAATAATAATCATCTTCTTTTCACGACTCTGTTATTAAGTTGGCACAAATTGTTAATAACTTACTTTATATAACGCGTTCATCATCCTTCATTGAAGCACTGCTCCCCATATCGATCCACGTGACAAACATCTTCCCTTGTCCACTGCTAGTCCCGTTAGCCTCAAAATAATCAGCTATGACTTTTCTTTAGCTCCTCCGTTTTGTAACTAAAGCTTACGTATTGCCCTATTGATTATGGCCTTACTAACCCCCATAGATCCCTGATACAAAAACAACACGTATTGGGGGTTAGAGACCCCCCTCATGTGGAGCTTATAGAAGTTCATCATAAACAAGGGCTTCGACAAACATATTTTATCACAATGTCTCTCCTTGCAAAATGAGCAAAGGTGAACAAACACAATAATGAAATGCTTAAACTCCAAACAGGCATCACTTGTCGAAGATCATGCAAATACCTAACAACATTTTTTTCTCATGAGTGGGCCTGAAATTCTAGGAATGCAACAAAACTCCTGGTCAGGTCCTATCACCTGTTTCTCATGCACAGAAGTAATGTCTGGATGCCCAGAATGTTACACTATTCTGTGGAAAACCGCCACATTCTTAAAAATGTTTTCATTGTACCAAAACATGATAAACGGGTTTGACCAATGGGGGGGGACCCCAGGGATCCTGAAGGGGGTTACTGTCTATCATTGACCACAAGGTCACAGTCGAGATCCATAAACAAGTGAGTTTTACCCCCTCAATGTCGCACAGTATATGTAAACAATCAAGCCCACACAAACTTACTAAAAAAACTTCCTAGTCAACTAGGCAAAGGTATCGGTAATCAAAATATGAAACGGGGTCAGATCAAAGCGGCACCAACATGAATAAAATAACTACAGAAAATACCTAACACTCAGGGTGGGGTACACATCAAGTAAAAAAAAACGCTCAATAGATCTACAAACAAATCCAGGGTCAACAAAAACTACTAAACTAAACACACAAAAAATATACCCACACCATCAATCATCAATGCATCAAAGAGGAACCAATAATGTATAACTAGGAACACCTATCTTACTACAACACACAGACGGAAGTGGGGGGGGGGGGGGGACCCAAAATAACAAATACTAAACATAATACACTCAATCAAATAATAACTTACACAATCATGAATCATCACCTATCATCACAAAAGGGGCTAATAACAACTATTGCACCACAATAAAACAACATAGATTCGACCCTAATTATTGACGGGGGGGGGTTGAAGACCTCATCATGAAAGGATATAACAACACTCAACGGGGGGAGGTGGGGGAAGCCACCCCAGGGGGGGACACCACACCCCTGCACCCACCATTGTACCCAGGAACAAACTCATCTACTAATACTGGGGTGTCACAATCCAGGGCTATCAGGGGGATATCATTCAGAGTAAAAACAACTTGATTTTGCGTGGGAAAGGCGGGGAAATAATACACAATGGTCTCCTGACAGTTGCGTGGGCGTCCAAACCTAACCTCACCAAACACGGGAACAGAACCTTTTACACAAGGCGGGGCTATATGTGAGACAGCATTGAGCAATCAAGTACTCAATGGGACAACATTAGGTTACACCATACTCCAAAAAGTGGGGGGGTCAAACCTGTACCATAATATTATATGGGGGGGGGGGGGGGGGGACAAAAAAAGAATGGGGGGGTGAAACGGTCCCTAATACTGTAGCATAGCCCTTCCTGCGGGATACATCCACCAGGGGGTTATACATCTGGATCAGGCGTGGACACTATCCTCAGGGGGGGGCTCACATAATCTACCCACTAATATATACAAAGAATACTCAAAATCCAATTAAAGTGGGAACAACTTGAGAGGGGAGGGGGGAAGATCTACTATTCTCCTTCTCAATCCGTTAATTTCTAAATTAATTTTTTACCCATCTCCCCCTTTTAATTCTCTAACCCTAGATAGAGATGTGACCACACATCTCTACAACACAAAAATGTTTTTTCATTTATATTTTAATAGGTAATAGCCGATCAAATTTCATATAGCAATGTACCTTTCTTTCAACTTGAACAAATATTTATGTACAAATCATTAAAAAACTCACCCTTAAACCTCTATGGTATTATGAACTTTTGTTATCTTTTTTTTTAACACCAATATATATTTTTTTAATCACCAAACAGCAAACAACACCCCACATCCAACCCACACACACCCCCTACCCAAAATGTAATACTTTTTTTTACCTCCCTTTTTTTACTTATATACTTTTGTTGTGTTTTATGTTTTTAGTTACATTGTAAAACGTTAATTGAAGCATTGTGGTGAAAAGGGCTTCCCATACCATTGGTCCTCTTTATTTAATTTATTTTTTCTTGTATTGTCAGGAATAAGTTTGCCCGTGGGTGTCCAGGTCTGATCAATGTTCCCATTGTGGGTGTACCTCGTGTGCTATTGCTTACCCTTTCTACAAAATTCCTCAATGTGTCCCACCTTGCTTGGGCAAATAATAATTGTGAGCACCTTTTGAGATGTAGATGATGGTACCAATTTTCTCATGGTCCCCATCTTGTTTCACTTGTAGGCTCCTTATTAAGTCTGCCCTATATGTCTTTGGAAGAACCAACTGTCCGTGACAATTGGATCTAGGTTTCCGGCCCCCTCCTCCTGTAATATCTGTGTCTTGTTTTTCATGTAAAAATCATCCTTGCCCCCCCCCCCCTGGCGTTTGTATGACAAGTTGACAATTTCCTGAAACAAGGCTTGAGTGTTTTATCCCCAGCCTGTGCCTTCCTCATCTCTTCTGGAGTGGTATCTAACATAATATCCTCCTCCTGTCTTGAGGTCGACCTGACCTGAAGGGTAGCCATATACACAGGTTTCCTTCTGCAACGGTCAGTGTCATGATTGTCCATCTGACAATTTTTACACCACCTTTTTCCTTGGTTGAAAGATTTTCTTTCATCATATTTCCTTTCATCGAATTGTGGGATTTTATTTTTATTGTCATACCGTGGCCTATCAAACTGGTGCTTACCTTTGTTTTGATCTCTAGGATCAAATTTATTAAAGTTCTGTGGTGCCTTAAAATTACTTACCTGTTTCTTTTTATTACCTGATACCTCTGCCTGAGCTGCTTGATACCTTTCAGCTACATTTAGTAACTCACCCAGCCTCTCTGCACCTTGTTCCATGAGAAACTTTCTCAGGTCTGGAGCCATGGACTCTCTCTTAATTGTTCTATAAGGACCATTTCCTTAAGATCTTGGGTTTTCCCCAGAGAAGTCCATTTCTCCAAGTATGTCTCTAACCGTGCAGAGAACTGGTGATAGGTTTCACCTGACAGTAGTTTAGCATTCCTAAATTTTTTTCTATAAAATTCTGCGTTCTTTTCATATCTTAACAAAAGAAAGAGCCTGCTATTTAGCATGTCATTATTTTTCTTTGATCACCTGCTGTGCCTCAACATTTTGGCAAAAAATACTTTAATAAGCTGCACCAACGCGAAGTACCCTTGAAGTAGAACTTTAAGCTCCACCTTTCTCTCTCTAACCCATATGTGGTAGCTAATAGTTCATATCTATTTAGATAGCTCTCAATATCATCGTCTTTCTCAACAAAATGATCTAAATGAAAGTTCATAGCTGAGGTTGAGGCTCCCTGACTAGCAGTAGCTTCGGATGTAAAGGAAATGGACACCCATTTTCTGGAGCATGGCCTTGAAATTCAAAAATCCCTGTAGGTTCGTAAACTCATGTTCCCTTTGTAATCTCTTCTCCCTCCTTTTCGGCTTCCCTCTCTGCAGCCAATCGTCTTGTCTTCACACTTCTGAGCTTCCCATGCCTTATTTCATTCTAATTGAGGCCTTTAATCTCCCTATTTCTGCCTCCAATGCTTCTTAAGCCTCTTTGTCAGCGTCACATTACTGAAACCCTCTTAATTTCTTTTTCAGCTCTAAACTTTCTTTCAGCTCTTTTTTCTAATCTTTCAGATTCTAATTTTTCTTTCGGCTTCAATTTTCTTTTTCACGTTTCAAGATATTTGTCACATTCCGTAGTGACATAGGCAACCATAACTTGCCCATCTAATCCTAACTCTTTTGCAGTCTGAACAGCAGCAGATCGAAATTTGGACAGGTCCGCCATTTTACTAATGAGGTAAATTTATATTAATGTCTAACTAAACAATACAATCTGTAATTTAATTATCACGGACAACCACAGGCACTGTGAGAGCTCAACCTTGTTTATTTAAATTAACCAAAGGATACTTTTAAATTTTTATTATTTCCCAATATTATATAATATGGAGAAGTTTCAATATACCCCCGGGAGCGAGACCCCAATATATGTGGTAAAGTGGGATGTTATAAATATTTATAGGGGACTTAGTGTACTGACTGAGATCAGCTGGGAAGGTATCTGTATCTACTAAGTGTGGAGTCTTACAGATGACCTTACTTGCTACCACATTTATACCTCAGTCAGAATTATTCTGGAATATTGTGATGACTACGTTGAATGTCTAGGGTTATGAAAATGATGAAGTGTAAGTCACAACAACAACAGACAGATAAACAATTTAATTTATTCCACAACACGCTCAACTTTACATCACTGTGGGAGACAATCACACACATGATAAACACTCTATATGGACTATCTTAATGAGTCAGTGTTAAAGGTTTAAAATATATGTATTTATTCTTTCATAATAGATATCCTGATTCAACTACACAGTGAACCAGGAATCACAATCAAATGTATACATTACAAGTAGTATTGTAACACAGTTTAAATATGTGATCTTTGTATTGAATATTTTATTAGTTGATTATCCTATTGTGTGTATAGTTGTGAAGTTGTTAATATGAGGTAATACTGGCTTGTTGTTCAAGCTAAGGTTGTTGTTTGTTCATCATGGACTTTCAAGTGTTTGATTATCTGTGGAAAATTAGTATTGGGATATAGGGGGTTCACAGTTCCTGTCATTTGAACCAATTAATTGTCCCTCTGTGTTTAAATAAATGTCACTTTTTGAGGGGGCACATAATGTTGAGCTACTCTGGCCTCAGAAGCTTATCTTTCGTGATGGCGGCAGGAAAAGACTCCTCTGCTCGATTGCTTCACTGTGTTCTGGAGACACCTCACTGGTCGCTATCTGGACCAAGGAGTATGCTGTCAGCCTCTGGATTCAGCAAAACTCAGACCAGGTGCTGCTTCAATAACTAGGACCACAATCCCTGAAACAAGAAGGTTGTACCTCCTACTTCATAACTAATTTATAATCTATTTCCACACTGAACGCAATACATAACAAACACTGAGTTCAGAGCGGTAGGCCAACTGCTAGCTTACATACTGAAACAATTATACACCAGTATACATCCTCCCTAATGGGTTACTTACGGCCTCTGCAATTCAGCATTATTTCCTTCTAGTCAATAAGATAGGTGTCTCAGTGTACTCTATTTGGCAATTCCATGCAGTTTTACTTTTCTCCGACACGTCCTGTTCAGGTTGGAGCACTATCTAGGCCTTGCCTCATGTTGGCTACTGAACCACGCACATATACAGACATAAATTATCAATTTACATTCAATTTTCATTACAAAATAGATATCAAATATTGTCAACGCTTACCCACAAGTGTCATGGAAATAATAAACACAAATACGTTGACTGGCGATGAAGATATGGCACAAAATCCGATCTGACGCTTGTGTCCCAGGCTTTTATTTAGGAAAAAATATAATGCAAGTGTGAATCTCAACGTCACTGTTTCTGAGTAAGTTTATTTTAAAATGTAGGCACTGAACTGACGCTCCTAATTGACTATATTGCTGGGGTCTAACCAATCCGTGGCCATGTGTTACTAACAGCTTTTCAAAAAAGTACTCCTACTCACGTTTTCCCTAACAACAAAAAATTTTATATTCTGTAGTCCGACTAATCGTGTTTCGCGCCTTTACAGATTACTTCTCAATCCAATCAAATTAGGGATTTTATTCTTGTTGCGCCCAATTTCCCGTAAAATTGGTGGTTTCAAAAACAATGCCACTGTGCGATTATGATTTTGGTGTTGTCTGACACCCTCCATATTTTCTTTTGGCTTAAATGATTTCGTTAATTCCTTGATATGTGCGTAACACTTAACATTATCTGTGTAGCAAGTCCTAAGGGAAACACAAATATAATAAGTTTTAAGGGAGCTAAGTGGCTGCGTTCAAAATATTGTATTTTCTTCTAGGATAGTGGTGATGTTACCACC